>MCFE01000757.1:0-38937 GCA_002104905.1 Basidiobolus meristosporus CBS 931.73
GTGCACTCTACACACCTGACTTGACTTTAGCGCGTGGTAGACACTCTATGTTGAGGTGATAGGGCCAGCACGGTGCTCAGAAGTGGACAATCTCCTATGCTGTGGCTGTACCCCTGAGTGTTGCCGAAAATACGGTCTTTGCCATTGCCTTGAAACAGGAAGGAAGTCAAGCTCACCGATCTTACTGGAACCTCAAGTCTCCTCGAAAGTCTTGGGATGCAATACTCCACGTGCACATGCAACTACCCGAAGCTTGAATAGGCGCATAGCAGAAGCTCACACTATATCCGACATGCGAGCTTGGGAATTTCCGATTATCCACAGGCTGTTCAATCAAAGTCATATCTGCACAGAAGCGTGAATATGACATCCTCGTCGATCCTGTTATATACTACATTATGTGTGCATTTGTTGTTACATGCGATACTGGATGTTATCTATCAATCGGAACTACCATGGGTACGGAGTCTTATTCTTAATAATTTATGCGATGTAACACGCAAATTAGTTCATTAACCTAATATGAGCAATATGAGCTACTAAGGTGGGCTACAAGATTGTGAGAGGTGATTTGGAAATGAGGAAATCACAATTGTCCAAAAGAGAAGCTAAACTAGTGGTAGAGAAGAAGGCTGAACATTAGAAGTAGTGGAGTTTTAAAAGGTTAGAAGGATGGGTTTAGCTGTACAGAAAAGTCTATATTGATGTTTATCCAGACAAACGAGCGATAAGAATATCTATTCTATTTTACATAAAGCGTGAATGTTGCGACGAAGCGATTCTGCTAGATTCCTTCAAGCAAGCCCCTTAAGGCCTCTTTCCCGGGAAAACGCCATTATATATGTGGACCACTGCACACCTTCGGCCGCTAGAGGCAATGTATTGCTGGCATAGGGATCCGTTAGCAATGGGAAACCGCATACCGTAACGAGACATACTCACTTGAGCATCTCTATAGGATTGCGCCTCGCTGAAGAAAGAAGCGTGCTTTTTGCAGCGGTCTAAGGAGAGGAACTCTTTAAGAGCTTTAGTAAATCGA
Source organism: Basidiobolus meristosporus CBS 931.73 (assembly GCA_002104905.1). NCBI lineage: Eukaryota > Fungi > Basidiobolomycota > Basidiobolomycetes > Basidiobolales > Basidiobolaceae > Basidiobolus > Basidiobolus meristosporus. Next base: position 1,040 of record MCFE01000757.1, read on the forward strand.
GTCAGGAGCGGTTGCGACAAAAGCCCAGAATCGGATTACCTGTGGAGATTTTGCGTTTGGTAGTAAAGGTGGATTGCAGGTGCTTGTGGGTTAAGGAGTTGACTTCACTGGGCAAGAACTGCACATCGCAGACATTAATATTCATACCAACGGCGGACATTGTGTAGGGTCAATGTCAAAGTGTAATGAATGGTATCAAATGAAGTGATTTGGAGGAAGCTGGAGGAGATTTATATTTAGGAGTAATCCGAGCTGCCTTGATAATCTGATGCAAGTGTAAAATAAGCAAAGCAGTATCCCTAGTTTAGATTAGGAGAATTGATTAGGTAAGTATCTTGCAGGAAGCAAATAGCGAGGTTTGGGCTTATGGTTCAAACAATAATTAAAGCTGAAGCCAATCACCTACTTACCTGCCAGCTGATCTGGAGTGGTATCAGAATGACGGATGTGAAGCAAGAGATTAATAAGCATGTAAGTCACGCTGTAACATCTAATAAATCCAAATCGAACCCTCGACATGATATTGATGTAGAGCAGCGCGTTAGCTCAGAAGTCATTTATGTAATATCAAGCTCCACCAGGTAGCTGAGCAGTTCCCTTTCCGACTTGCCCCAACGATCACCTTTAGTCCATCGCTCACCCCCCATGCATAGTTAGTATCTAAAGATCGGCAAGCGCCATATGTTGGCAGTCATGGAGAATAGGTGAGCGCTCAGTAATGCTTTTATTGAATGCATGCGAAACCAGACATATGCATATATCGATGCGATTTGATGCGAATGGGTTTAGGCAAGCTGATGGATCCGGATGATGGTTGCATCCACGGATTCATGAGGTCATCAGCTAAAGGCTGGGATGCGTAATTAGGGAAGGATGAGCATGTATAACTTGCTCTCGTCGCACTCCACATTGGCATACAACCACCCAACAGTGATACTACGCAGTGCCATATGGTTTCCACCCTTAATCCTCAGTGTGAGCAGACACTAATTGACAGTAGAAGTGTAAAACTTCTTCTCAAGGGATGCTTAAACGAGGTTACAAGCAAGGGTGCCAGCGATGGTAGCGCAGGCTCCTGTACACAGTGAGGCTGCGCCTCTTGCAAGTGGCCCACATCGGCTAGTTGCTCTAATTTATTATGAGTGTGCCAAAGCACTATTGCCATGGAAGCAGCTCACAGCTAAACCATCCTTCAGTGGGCTAATGGAGTAAGATAGCATAACGAATTGAAACCCTCCGTGCTTCCCGCGCCACTCATTCTGTCTTTTACTCTACAGCGGTGGCATGACTTACAAAGGCAAACCTGACACTCTAATAGCTGTATCCTTACCGGTCCTCTACCTCGTCAGGAGCAGTACTACATCTCTAATCAGTGCAACCACATCACCCTTTAGCGCAATCTTGACGATCACCTCAAACCCGAAGTATAGCACACTGTGACCATGTATGAGACATAGGCCCTGTATTGTTTGGTTGGGATTCTTTGGAAATAGCTGCCAATCGTGATTCTGTCTCAACTGTAGAAAATAGAAATGATTAAGAATAGAAAGTCAAAATGATCGTGCTCTCTTTTTGAAGCATCAAATATGCATATACGCCTAGTGCGTCGACACCCTCCAACAGACACATTTCTTCGATAAGACATTAATCAAGTAATTGCGCTGAAGACAAGGGGTGGAACCAAAAGCCCAGAGCGGTGAGTCATCTACTCATCCATCATGGAAACACAATAGACCATTGCTCTATGGTACGGAGTTGTGCCAACTGAGGAATAGAAGCGTGGTTGTATTTAGATAATAATAGCAACAATACGCTTCTACAGGGATATCCAGTGCAGATCGTTCCAACGGCGATTCATTAATAGACCCGTAGGCCCTGGCGGATGTTTGTAGAGCATCGGATATCGCAGAGTTTCAAACATTCAGGGACCCAAAGGGGACAATATAGGTATGCATTACCTCTCGCAAGTATAATAGACAATAGCTCTTCATTTAGGGTTTGATGTCGGATATTATAGGAGACTAATGAAGAGGCTGCCAAGGAACTACGACATACCGAATAAATGGGCGTTTCTAATTAGAATTCCTGTATGGGTCTAAAGGTTTAACCACACAACGGGCTACGCCATCCAACTTAGCATACTTAATGGCATAATGACTTCTCATCCCACCCTGAGTAGCCGTTCCTCGTGGGATATCCTTGGTATGCACAAAGTCGTATTCCGATAATTTCCTCCTCTATAACCAACGCGATGGTAAGGGCGGAGACGCTCAGCATATCGGTGTCTAAAGAGAGCCCCCTACCAACTTGCCGCCGATTTATCAGGAACAATTGTAGCTAACGCCATAATAATAGGCCTGCCCCAACTGCGATCGCACTAGGTTCAGGATCGATAGTATTGTGAGTATGTAGTGGACTTCCCAGATCAAATGGTTATGCTGCTTGCAAGTTGATTATCATGGATTGCTATTGTATTGCTTCGGCGTACATACATTGTGAAGAGTTATTACAAACAATGCCTCTGTATGGCTTGTACCACTTCCCCAACGTTCACTTCCTCACCAGTGGAGAGATGTGGTCTCTCCTCAACTCTATAAAAACCTGGAGATCCAGTTGACTTTTTTTGTGTTGGAGTCGGATACTACTACCCATATCTTAAACCATGACTCGTAAACTCTTAATTTGTTCCCTGCTGATTGCTCTTTCCCTTAATCCTGCTAACACACAAGATGATGGTACTAGTTTTCTCTTCAAGTGCGATCACCCAGGGCATTTCGCTTTGACCTTCGATGATGGTAATGTCCCTTGCTTTCAACGCTTTCACCACCCTCATTTTAACCCGTGGCAATGGTAAATTTCGCTTAGGTCCTGGCGAGTCCACTGAGGATTTGCTCAGAATCCTCAAGGAGAAACAAGTGAAGGCCACGCTCTTTGTCCTAGGTAGTCAGGTTGCGGAAGATGGCATGGCACGACTACTTAAGCAAGCATATAACGATGGTCATCAGATTGCGTCTCATACATACGACCATATAGATCTAAACAGACTGAGCTCCGAGAAGATAAAGCAACAGATGTTGAACACTGAAGCCGAAATCAAAAAGGTTATTGGAGTGGTGCCAGCCATGATGCGGCCGCCTTACGGGAACTGCAGTGAAACCTGCACCAAAGTGATGAAAGATTTAGGCTATTCGGTTATCCAGTGGAATGTGGACTCTGACGACTGGACTTACATGGGGAAGCCCAAGGAATATGATGAACTTGTGGATAATATTTTGAGCAAGGTTTACCGTTCCAATCCTACCAAAGATAGCTGGATCTCACTTCAACATGACATCCACAAATTTAGTGTTGAGAGAACTCCAAAGATCGTTGACCGTATCAAAGCCAAAGGATATAAATTCGTCACTGTCAACGAATGCCTTAGTAGCAGGTTTCCAGCTTACAGAGCACGACTCAACCTTCCCATCCCGCCTTCAGACATGAATCAGCACCGTCGGACTCACGCCAAGCCTCCGGCTAGCTCATCTGCTAACCCTGGGCTACTTTCGGATCAAACAGGAACAAACCCTTTTGATTCGGAAGATCCTGCACCAATCAGCCCTGTCAATCCAACCTATATTAACTCCTCAGCCTCTAACCCAACTAACCTCGCTGACTCCAACCATAATGATAACCCTCCTAATCCAAAGAATGCACTATTGAGCTCGACCAGCTCTCCCAACCCTACCCGAACTTCGACAACCACTTCCCCGTCTGGCTCCGCCTCTACCAACCTTTCATCCAACAAAACTAAAGCGACAACATCTACTTCTCAGATGTCGTCGGTTACATCAAAGTCCTCACCATCTCCCTCTAACACGTTACCACTGCCGACGCTCGAGGTCGAAAGTACCGCCGTCTCTTTGTCACCTCTTCTTTTTGCACCCATCCTTTTCGTAGGGTCAGTTCTGTATTGCTGGATGTAGAGCCATATGCATCCATACATGTACATATATCTTCATCTAATAGATAAACCTCTGTTGGGCTCTCTGCTCCTATGGCAGGAATTAAAGACTAGTGATGTCAGACAGAGTCAGAACTCGTTCATCAGGTAATCTGGGCAGGAATCTGGTGCGAGATCATTTAAATCCAAAGTGCTGGCATCCCTTTTTTGGCAATCCATTTGCACCATGAAACTTGGTCGGTCGGTATACACACATGAAACTCGGAAATCAGTGATCGTTGGCCCATGAAAATTGATCAGAAAAGGATTACTTAGTGGGAGAGGATCATCCAATCAGATTGGCTGTTAGAATGCAAACAAGGAATCCATAATAAAAGGAAGCCTCCACCTCAGGTGACCTTCTCTTTTCTTCCTGGTCACCATATACCAGTAAGTTACAACCGTGCATTCATGAACTACATGCGGATACTAAAGTGATGCTCTTTCGTGTTGTTTAGTCGAAAGTATAGAAATGGCTCCTATCAAGAAATCCAAGAAGTCTGTTGAATCCATCAACTCACGCTTGGCCTTGGTCATGAAGAGTGGTAAATCCACCCTTGGCTATAAGTCCACCTTGAAATCCATTCGCAACGGAAAGGCCAAGCTCATCATCCTCTCCGGAAACTGCCCTCCTTTGAGAAAGTCCGAGATCGAATACTACGCCATGCTCTCAAAGACCAGCGTTCATCACTACAACGGCAACAACATCGAGCTTGGTACTGCCTGCGGTAAATACTTCCGTGTTGGCGTCCTTTCCATTACCGATGCCGGTGACTCTGATATCCTGAAGACTCAAGAACAACAATAAACGCGACGAGAAACCTTGCGCTTTTACTTGAAGTGTTGCCCTGTCACCATATCACCAATAGAATACATTTAGAGGAGTATCTATCCAGATGTAGTGTTTATTCATCCATCAACGAACCATTTCCACTTCATGCAGTAGGACGACCGAAGTCGAACGTTAATTAAAGAATGACTTGGCTTGCAATCAACCGTGCTCTCGCTTTACGACTATAATGTTCGCCGATGTAGTAGCTGTCATTTGGGATATTTGAATGGGGCAAGGGATGAGGGAAAACGCATGCTTTATGTATGAAGGAGTCTATGATTATTTGAAATAGTTTTCTAGTTGTAGCATACTCACCGCCCAATTGACAGTCTCCGGCGATTTGACGACGCCAATGACAACTTCATCTTGATCGTCCAAGTCTATCTGGAGTTCGTTGACCACATATCCGAGTTGGTCTGCATACAATCTTGCGGCATTAAAAACTCTTACGCGGTGGTCGGTTGTTGTGCCGTCTTCGTTGGCGCATTGGGCATCGGAGTACTCCATTATTTCCGATAGGTCCTCTATTGAATTAATCGAGCTCTGGTACTTCACTTCTGCATCAGCTACGGGTGTTATCGAGTCCAAAGAGCCTTTAGGGAAACGAAGTATAAATTGTAGACGCTCCCCTGGGGTGTCGAGAAAGATCCCGTTCGCGGTACCTTTCCCTTTTGTTAAAACCCCTCCTTTGGAGGCATCATAGATCCAATCGCTCGGGATTGGATGTAATTTGAAGTCGATGTGTATTGAGGTCGGGGAGGTTGGTGTTCGGTGGGAGTTTACCCAGGACATTCGATTGGCAAAGCGCGATTGCTTGAGCGTGTTCTTCATCAACGAGAGGGTTTTGGTTGCAAGAAGACACCCAACGTGCTTGTGCATATCAGCTCGATAGAATGCCCCTTGAGCGACGTAGTTATATCTACCTGAAATTTCGGGCCCATTTAAATGTAAGCAAAGTGATGGTTCAAGAGCGGTCGAGAAGCAGTACCATCTTTATAGAGGGCCTCAACAACAGCCCTTCGAGACTGTACGTATTTTCCTTTGCCCAACTTCTTTCCACCAAGGCCCATATCACACACAACTACGTGTTGGGAAGTCTCAGGAACCTCTGCTTTCACCAAGCGCAGCAAAAAATCTACCCACCCCCGTCCGTTAGCACCCCATTGAAAGAGTTCACGAAGCCGCTAGATGCTTACCTTTCGGGAGTACTCTTTCGTTGTAAACACACTTGCGTAGCGGAGAGGACAGCATCTTGACTAATCAAAAGGGGTTTCTGTATCAGTCCAAACGTGCATCGGTACGTTGAGAAGTGTGAAGGAAAAAGCAAGGCAAGGTCCAATTTTTACCTTGAGCCGTTGATATCAGCTCTCGCTCGAAGTTTGGGAGTAGTTTGTATTCGAAACGTCTCGGCGCAGGCTTTCGCTCCACAAAGCGTGCCTTTCCTGGCCGGGACTTCAGCTCTCGTAGAAACCTCACCACAGAATATGGCTTCCCTGTCATTTGTGTTCACACTTATCCTTTGCACGAAACCAAAGAGCTATTTTCAGCCGGTGGCTGCTATGATTGAATGGACAGTAAACAAATCGGATGAAAAATAAAATTTTGTAGGCGGATGAATAGATCCAGCTGTCTCTCTAGAATCGGGTCGATCTTGGTGATTGGCCCGGCTGAGCATCCTCATGATTTTTACGTGGACATAGATTGGCGCAGTGCATCTTCTGCGTTTGGTTCAAGTTGTCTGGCATACAGCTGGAATGGCCGGGGAAATTGCTATGGCGAGGGTGTCGCGGCTTCCACAATGCTGACGCGACTTGACAGAGATCTTCGCCGTGCAGCCTTCACCAGAATCCTGGAATGTTGCCTTCAAGTGGCGTTGGATCATCTCTGACACATGCAAGTACCGTATTGACCAACTCCATACCTTCGGGGTGACGTATCGCATATCAGGCATAGCCCAGTCAGGCAAACCCAAATATACCTGGTGGCTCCACACACCGAGCAATCAGAGGGATGCTCCATGGACGAATAAGCAGTCAGTAGAAGGCATCGGATGTTTACATTGTTCACCGACGCATGAATGACGAGATCAATGATTCGAAGGACAAGCTGTTGCCTCTTCGCTCGCCCTGAATGTAGCCTCGGCGCCTCTGTTTCTCATGCAACCTGTAAAAAAGGGACCACACCAGCCCAGCGACGTAGCTTGGTTGTTACCAAGATTGGCGACCGCAATCCACTCCCTGCGCTACTCGCTAATTGGTGTACTATTTCCGTACGAGGGAATGCCATCATCAATCCACGGACAACTTTATTCTCATTAAGCACTGGCGGGTTAGCCCCAGGGGCGCATTTCTCCGCAACTAGCCACCTCTCACCACCAATATCTCGCAATCCCCACCCCTGGTCATTCGAGATCCTTTCACTTGCTCGATCACCACTATTTTAGGATCGAACCTCACGAATGGTCGCTGGTGACAGAAACATCGGGGGAGTTGCGGTGGTGGTCCCAGCTGACGGTAAAATCCTTTTAAATATAGGGAACAATGCGGGAGAAGCCATTGTTTTCGGTTTCAGTCTGTCCCTCCTCGCGATCATCACTTTATACCTTTCCAATTGCTCGATACCATCTTCCATTTCCGTTCACTCTGAGCCCTCTCTCTCTTTAGTTCGTTTCCTGCAAGTGATAAACCGGCCAACATGAAGAATCATCCATGGATACCACTAAGCCCTCAAAGTGCACCGGTGCACTCCACGCCTCGCTCTGGGTTGTGCCGAAACGTGCTCAAGGTCCTTATCGGAACCATCATAATCTGCGGGATAGTGCTGGTGATCCTCAATGCTAAAGTAGCCAAGGTGTTCTCCGGCAACCCCCTTGATAATCCTCACCATGAAGAGTCCTCAACGCCCAACCTCAGCCCCAAGGAACCGGCCTTTCCACCGCTGTTCAAAGAGAGCATCTATCCGCCGACTACGCAGGCGGTAGGTCTGCAAAGCCTAGTTGAGTACGACCCAAGGAGCCACAAAAGGCTATGCTATCGAAACTACACCAGCGCGAACGATGTAATTCCGGACTTCTCTCAGGTTGGCTACGAAAGCGGCGACAAGGAGATCCCGGAAAATATCCCAACCATGGTGACGGTATCCCCCGTGGTACATCCTTTAGACGACACGGAGCGCATTCAACTTGCTATAGATCATTTGGCGAAGCTCCCCGCCGACCCACATTCTGGCTATCGTGGAGCGGTGCTGCTTCAGTCTGGCGTGTTCAAAGTCAGCAGAACTTTAAGAATCACCCAGTCGGGGATTATCGTTCGCGGGGACGCCAATGGCAACACCACCATAGTTGCAACAGGAAAGAGCCGACTGGTAGTATTCCAAGTAGTGGGGAATGGCCGACCAATGCCACGAACCAGGTTAAGTGCTGAAATCACCCAGACATATGTTCCTGTCGGTGCGGTCCAGGTACAGATTGATCGGACGGTGGCGCGTAGATTCCACGTGGGAGAAGAGATTATTGTGGAAAGGCGTGGAAATCAAGACTGGATCCAGGAGATCGGGATGAACAACCTGAGCCTGTATCGACCAGAAAGGGCCTCTGGAGTGGTGGACTGGCAACCGTTCAAGTTGACATTCACCCGTAGGATCCGATCCTTAGATGAGGCGAACGGCATCATCACACTAGACATTCCTATTACCAACAGCATTGAGCAACGGTGGGGTGGGGGTAGGGTTTACCCCTACAGATTCCGCGGACGGGTGGACCACATCGGCGTGGAGCACATCGACTTCGTATCCGAATACGATGCTGACATAGTCTCCTTGGACGAACAGGGGGAGCAATACCACTCTGATGGAGCCCACTTCGAGGCGGTGATTTCTTTCGAAAGAATGGTCCACGGCTTTGCCAGAAACCTCACGGCAAGGCATTTCAACAACTTTGTCTCGATATTCAACCATGCCAAATGGGTAACCGTGGAGAACTGCCAGTACCTGGAGCCAGTATCCCCTTTGGAGGGGGGAAACCGGTACGCGTTTTACATCTCTCGGGGAGCAGAGCTGACTCTCTTCAAAGGGAATTATGCCGAGCATGCTAGGCATGCATTCATCATCGGGGCACAGGTGACAGGGCCGAATGTCTTTTACAACTGCACCGCCGAGAAGCAGCACGGAAGTAGTGGTAATTATTGATAACTGGTGGTTTGTTTATTACAAATTGAGGGTCTAACAAGCACGATTTTGCTGCCATGCAGAGCCTCATCATCGCTGGTCGGTTGGCGGACTTTTCGACAACGTCCGGTCCTCCCTCTCTGTCCAAAATCGTGAGCATCTGGGCAGCGGCCATGGGTGGTCAGGAGCGAATTATGTCCTGTGGAATACCATGGGAAGAACCGTGGTTCAAAAGCCCCCCACCGCGTGGAACTTTGCAATCGGGGTGATTGGGGAGCGAAACAAAGGGGCCTTCGGAAAACACCCTCCCCAAGGTTGGTGGAATAGCCTGGGGATGCATGTAAATCCGAAAAGCCTTTATCAGGCCCAACTAATCCAGCGAAAGAGCCACACGGGAAGTGCATGGTGTGATCCTGTATAGATCGCACTCGAAATGTAATCAGACTGAACATATGCTCCTCAAGCTTCCATAGAACTACCGAGCCCCGATGCCACTGTGGACGCTTCCAGGATACTCGAGATGTCGAACAGAAGTGGTTTCGTAGATCGGACCTCCCCCATACGGCACCCACCCTTTCAAGCCAACTCGGGGTAAAAACAAATCATGTAATATCGACCGTGATCATTGAGAACTGGTCCTCTTTACTAATATTAAATATTAAAGAATTGTTGAGGTAAAATACAGAATTGACCTTCTTGAAACTTATATACATGTTCTCGTTGAAGGTGAGGTAGTCGGCGGGCGAGGCTCCAATCAGGCCATCTGCATGATTAGTCCTCTTTTTTGGACTCCGTGCTAGGGGCCACCTCGACCTTCTGAAGCTCCTTGACGAAGAAATTGATGGCAACGAAGAGGCAGGCGGTGGTGACAAAGACGATGATGGTGTGGATGTTTCCCCCGGTGGAATAGGAAAGGAATCCCAAGGAGAACAGTGAGGCCACGAAGGATAGGTTCATCGCCTTGACGACGGTGTCATTGACCCCGGGGTTAAAGACCGAAATCCAGATCTCTTCGAACAACCCTTTTTTCTCAACTGTCGAGGTAGGCAAACGAGTTAATCACTGAGCTGACGGCGGAGGGGAAAATTACCATTACCTTTGGTGACTTCTGTTGCTGGTGGCGTCATGGCTAGAGATCAGTGAAACGTGAATCGATTGGGATGGTGCCCACCAGATCGTCCGTTATTATAGCAATCCACTGAATTCGATGGAATTTCCACGGAGCCATCTTGACTGTAGGCACCACCTGGTGCGTTGAATTTCGCTAAATCGCTACTGGATATATCCTATCGCCATGGCCTCTTTTGGAAAGGAATGTTACTTGGCTTCGATCAGGGTCTGAGGGACTTTTGATTGGGAGATGGATTGAGCGACATCCCTGTACGAAATTCGCCATCATTTGACGCAATGCTTCACTGGCGGTTTCATTTAACCATACCTATGAAGGGCAATGAGCCCACGGGCATGTGGATGGAGGATCCAACAAAGATCCGTTGATTCATGTGGGCACTAGCTCGTTCCAGCATGCATCCACAATCGACGAAATCAACCATTGAGGGGGGTCAGTGCGAGCTTCCATGCCCTGCGGAACATGGCGCAACGTGGCCGAGCAATCCCACATCTGGGCATTCCGAGAGATCTGGCATGCGAGGGAACGCGCGCCACTTGGTACCTCCTACCAGCCGAAGCATTGCTGAAATGTGAATTTCTCCACCGACCAGGAACGCCGCTATCCGCACCACCATGGCCTACTGGGGCCAAAGAATTTGCCTCATCCAGCGATCCCCGTAGTCATGGTCTAATGAGATACCTTAAGAGTTTGCCTGGCACCCAAATCACCTGGCACTGCATCCCATCCTCTGCCCAATATGGCATCGGCTCCATATCCATATTGGAGCACAGCAGCAATTTACCTCTGGTGGGGAATGGCCACGAATAGACCCATTCATCCATGATCGGATAGAAGGGCGCATTTGAAAAAGGAAACAAGTGCCCTGTATATAGGCAGATTCGCGGCACTCCCACGAACGAATCCATATTCCCCAGGATCCCTTCCCTGTTCTACTCGAGACTTACTTTTGCTCGCGAGCCAATCGCCCGATTCACTCGAATCTGTACTGCAGACCAGGCTACGCTGTGCACATCAGAATGGGTGGGTGATTTTATGGCGCTTTTGGGTTATAATCAACATGTATTGGTAAATGGATGCGGGATAGACATGCTTCATTGTCTGGCATGTTGATGGTGATGGAGTCATTGGATGAAAGGTTAGGGTTTTAGAAAGTGGGGGGGGGGGGGGAAGAGAGGGAGGGAGCAAGATGACTTCTCGTTCGATTACAAAAATTCGTTTTTTAAATTGGACTAAATACTGGGGATAGTGCGCCACATCTATTTCGAGCTCGCAATTACAATCAACAGGCATCGATTCTGGGAAAGGATGTATACTCGCAATGAACCCACATGTCTCTATCTAAAGGTAAACTTCTCTGAGGACCAGCACCCCCGCACCGGGTCGACCTTCTCGGGAGTGGATTGATTGGGTCGCCGCCTCTTTACTCTTGGTCACTGATATCCATGCTTTGCGTATCGTCACCGAACTGCTGACGAAAGTCATCGATGTTGATCACCGTTCCGTGTTTCCGTGCCTCCTCCGCGGCGAACACACACAGATGGATGTCTAGAAGCCACGGTTAGCCAAGAGATCGATGAACAGAACAGCCGGTAAAAATCACCTAATGCATTCTCGGATTCGCAAGAGTAGAGCCCGTTGGATTCGTAGTACACAATATACTCCAAAAAAGATCGGATCACTCCGCTGTTGTCCCCATCTGCATATTAACGGTGTTAGCTTGGCCTATCGCCAGTCGTGGTGGAGTCCTTACCATGGACGGAGACTTCTCCGTGATCCTCATCCCGCTCCGGTCGGATGATCTCGATTCGACGAGTGAGGAAATTGAACAGACGGATCGCCTGTCCATCCGCCTCCAGCTCCCCCAATGTACCAAAAATTCTTGTCTTGTACTCGCACGATGATTCCGTACAAGAAACCATGGTGAAGTTGCATGTTTTGCCTCCATCAAACTCCATACTTATAATCTAGTCACAAGTTAATACGTGCGTTTCAATCTCGAGACAGCTAGAGAAAGGGTCTACCTGACTACTAACGCTGTCATCCGTACTAACTGTTGTGTTGAACACATCTGGTAGATTTTCGATCTCTACAGACGACTGTCAGCATTTCGCCATGGCGCTTCCATTTGGGTAACGTGAGCTTACCGTTGATGAATGCTGGTGCGGCTTCCGATGAAGCCTCGAACGCGTTTGGAGATGAAAGGTACATCTGCTTGGCAGAGTTGCAGCACTCTCGTTCGTGCGGGCATTGCCGGCACCGACTAAACACAGAGATGTTAGTGTCGTAATCCAGGGTCAGGGTTACCCAGCTAAACCTGCCTTGAATCAGGAAGTTGAAAGCCTTTCTTTGATTTTGGAGCTGAGTAGAGATCTCCAAAAGAGCTGACTTGCTGTTAAACACACACCCAGATCAAAAGGTCAATTCTCCATCCGACACGAGAGGACACAAGCATATGACTAACTAACCCGACACTGAGTTCCGATAAACCATGTGATGAGATCGATGTCATGAAGATTCTGTGGGAAGGTTTGATATCAGTGGATTGGGCTACAGTATTCGAAATTCTTTTTTCATACCTTAGCCAAGAGAGACAGGGAGCTGCTTTTCCGTTTGGTGCCACTACGTGTAAACTGAAGTGATATGAGCGCGATGACCAAAGAAGAACATCATCTGGCTAGCTTACCGAGGGCTGGAAGTGATAGATGCCCACTGGCTCAAGATGCTGAATGCTCATCACCTCTCCTATCGCCCCGGAATCGATGAGACGCTTTATCGTTTTGTTATAAGCGCTATACCTTCTTGGATGCCCGATGTAGAACAATAACTGCGGGGCCCCATAGAAAAACCAATTCCGGTTAACCATCATATCCGAGAAATCAACAAGATCAACTCATTACGTTATTTAGAATGGCAGTGTCGACCGCCCGTCGGCAGCCTGCAAGGTCTAAAGTGGTGGGATTCTCCAGCAAGACGTGGTAGCCTTTCTCCAGAAAAGCTGGACCCGGTCCGGGTTAGTACCTTCGAAAGGTGAAATATTGGGGCGAGCTTCACGTACCCAGAGCACATTCATACTGCAAAGAATCGAGGTTGGTGATGATGACAGCATCAGCTACTTTGGACTGGTTTGCCAACTAAAGGTTGGGTGAGAAATCGAGTGGTACCAAGTCAGTGCACAGGAATTGGTGGCCACTACGTGGATAAATATACTAACGTTTCTCCAACTGGAAAATATCATTTCCGGTGCAATGTTGTGTCTCTAGAAAACAACAGTTCGTTAATGCACCGCAGGGCAACCAGCCGGGAAGGTGGGGAATAGGCTTTAGTCAAACCTTGGCTAAGTTGAACCGTCTAAATTCGGTTGGTGAAGCAACTGCTGCTATCCGCATCAGGTTGGGATTTTTTAGAGCAAAATTGGCGTAGACCGCACCTCTGCAATGTGGAGCAGCGAGTTAGGAAAAAAGCCGAGTAGAATGGTGCCTACTATGAGGCTTTCAATATCAGACGAGCCAACACACCTATTACCACCACCAATGATGCATATACTGACTGGAACTCTAGGATTCAAACCAGAGTTGGGCATGATGATATTAAGCTAGCACACCCAGCGAATATGAAGAACGAGATAGGATACTTCTAAACTTCAAGGAAACTAGCAGGAAGGCTAGGGTCCAAACTGGTGAGGAGTGAAAAGGCAAGTATTACTTGGAAGTATGTTGGAAACAACGAAGGCTGTGTCGGCGAAAAGCTACTCAAGTCTAAGGTATGGATGACAGTATATCATCAACGGAAAGAAATATTCCAATGACACATCCAGCGAGGTAATACATCACTATATTTGAAATGGACCCTAGTTTAAATCCGTTAGGAACCACCAGAGGATCGTGAAAATTGGGGGAAACACGAAGATGGACCCAATTTAGTTGGAAGTGCGAGTGCTGAAACCAAGAAGTGCTAAATTAAGATCAAATATCCTTGTTTAAATTAACTCATTTAGTCAAGCTGATTCGACTGCCATGTTGGGTTTGCTCAGCGATCAAACTCGATTCCGTGGAATGGATTAGCATCGAGTGGATCTTGATTATCTACTGACGTCTCAGCTCAACAAGAGTTGGGGGACAGCAGGTGTCTCTAAGAAATCCCAATATGGAGACGCACAGGTAGACCAACCACGGAATACAGCCACTCAAGTTCGACCCGTTCTCCCTGATAGCCTCATTCCCACTCACTAAGCAAGGCTGTTTCCATATTTGCGCTAGTCCCCTTAAACCGCTTATAGACCGAAATCTAGACCGTCCGATCCACCAAATATAGCCATTTATGTAATGTTGGGGGAGCCAATGGTGACAACCATTGCCTTTTCGACTGGCACGCAGACAACCAAGCAAACACCAGCATCGATAGGTAGTGTTTCCAAGAGCTGTGGCCAACCCCATATGGCCGCGGCTGACGAACACTCGTTGGCTGGGAAGGCAATGGTCCTGTTTGGCCTATTCACTGGGATCGACGTTTGTCAATTCTGGTGGGCCCAAGGCCAAATTTATTCACGGTGTTTCACATGTTTCAGTGTCATTACGACCGAATGTCGCACCATGATTGGGCAACAAGCTAGCTGTAGAAGGAAGAAACCGGTTCAGCTATGGGGAGCTGCTGATTGGCACCGGTGCCTTGTGGAGAGTGATTAACGCCAGAATGCGGCTTGGATGGTTTAGTTGTGATTAGATGATCATAGTGCAAGCACCAAGCGCGGTGTACCCAATCCATTGCCAGCTTGTGTTTCATGTACTTCTCACATTTTGCCAAATTAGACTCTTGTGGAACCGTAACAACATTAACCAGAAATGACCCATGGTGCATGATTCAGATTAGCATTAGGTCGGCGTGGATCCACTAGTAACTGAAAGAGCCCGACACTACTGCAGTCTGAGTGCATGGAGGTGGGCCATCAATGGATCTATCATTCAGCCCACCACCAAGGCCCTTTCTATTTGGGAAAATGGCCCATATACAAAGGTTTATTAGATACATACTTGTACATAGAGGATGTTCTATCTGCCGGATCTGTGGCCACGCTCCGCTAATCACAGCCTCGAAAGCCGTTCAATTTGGTTCGCGGAAGCTCGTTTGCGCTGGTTAGCTGGGCGTTTGGGATGGATGGTGAAATGTTGCTGGATGCGGCATTTCCTGTCCCTTCCAACAAATCGTGGATTTTCGATGTATGCCTACTCGGTAATTGGAGTTATTAATCACGATCTGCCCTCCAGCAGATTTCGAGAGATTTCTTGACTGAT
Source organism: Basidiobolus meristosporus CBS 931.73 (assembly GCA_002104905.1). Classification (NCBI taxonomy): domain Eukaryota; kingdom Fungi; phylum Basidiobolomycota; class Basidiobolomycetes; order Basidiobolales; family Basidiobolaceae; genus Basidiobolus; species Basidiobolus meristosporus. Next base: position 16,438 of record MCFE01000757.1, read on the forward strand.
TTTCTAGATTAATGTTGGATCTCCATAGGTAGCATGGGCGTGAGCGTGGGCGGGGCAGGGGAAGTTGGAATGGTCATCTGAGCTAGCTATGAGGCTTGTTGTCGCAGGCAGCCGCTCCAATCGCCAGTGGGTGTTGTACCATACGGGCCATCATGACATCGCCATATGGGCGATGCTCCCAGATACGAAGATATGCCATCTTCACACGAAGCGAATCCTGTAGTTTTCATGGGGCATTGGATGCTCATCGGACGGATGGTCATTCTAGGCCTATGCAACTGCTGGATGGGTGCAAGTGTAGTGACACTGTGTCAATACTGGATGGCGGGGAGTGAGTATGGGAAATGCGCACACGCATAATTTGCGATACTTGATCATCATTGTTTGTCTTACAACATCCGCTATTGTATGACTTTAGGGCTGCACACCGGATGGATTATTATTGCATTTGCGGTGATCCTCTGGCTCGATCCGTCGCCTGACCTCAAGGACTATAAGGTTTGTATTGATAGTCAATAGATCCTGAAAAATGGGATTGGGATTGGGAATGAGGCTCATGCATCCATGAATCCTAACTTAATGTAGAGTATCATGCGGTAACGTAATGTCAATCCTAAACCTTGAGAAGTCTCGCCCCAGAAAGTGCTGGCCGCTAAGATGAGACATGGCTCAGTATCCGGTTGTATCTGCTACATGCTGCATATCCGACGCCGGCGAGACGCTGAGGGGATGGAAGCACCCACCCACGGGTATTCTAAGACACCGGAGATTTAGGGAACAGCCAAAGGCCTGCAAACCACATTAGTGGGCATTCAACTCGCGCTTGGGTAGCGCGAACATAGGCTCCCAGTAGTTGAACGACCGAACATGATGGAGAATAGGGGCAAGGAGGCCTCGCCGCCCTTTGCGGATGATAGATCGATCTAACCGGTATCACTGACCACATCATTACATGGTAGGTGCGCCAACCCTTATTTTCAGAAGATATCTATTCAGCAACAGTGGCCGATTTGTGTAGATTTAAAGGCCTTGAGTTCAGCACCTGTACACCCGAATATCGCTTATGATGGTCTGTGGTTGTAAGCCACTCCCTTGGCAGCGCTGTAAGAGAGCTTAGCTTGAAAGCAGATTTGGCCAAAGCGGCTGGTACGCAGTATATCTAAATATAGCCCTGGACAATGCTGGTGAGGGGCCGAAAGGGGGTGATTTGCTGCTAATATTAAAACGGTCCCGTGCTGAAGTGAAGTTTGGGATCCCGTACTTTTGTTGGGGTATGTATAGCGACCGCATTCCTTCTAGTATCACCTTGGGGATGTCTTCATTTCGCAAATCCCGCCTGTTGCAACATGTCGACTTCTCATATATGGCTACATGTAATACGAAATGAAAAGTCTGTCAGATGCTTGAGGTTGTCATCAAGGCTTGGGAGGGTGTGTATCGCGCCCATTTAATTGATTCCATTACTCCAGTCCACTGTTCAGTACGCCAATCCTGCGAAATCAAATGTGGGAATGGGACCCAGAAGGCTTGGTCGGTGAATGGAAATGGCCCACCTGAATAAAACAATCGAAATCACAGGCCGGCTGCCGGAAAATCCCCATTACCCCGGGATTCGACCATTCAAGGGATGGGGTTGGCCTCTATATTTGAGATAACACGACCCCACTCTGGCAAAAGGAAAGCGGGCTTTGAAGGCTTTTCACAAGTGAAGAAGGTTAGGCGCAGCAGTCTATAATGTTGAATAGTGTTAGTCTCCTATAGAACCTAAAGCCCATAGTATTGTTTGCTTTGGATAAGGGAACCATGAAGATTCAGTGACTAAATTTGCCTACCATATGCTGGTTCTGGATAGTGGGGAACTCGGGGGGGGGTCCCTTTGGCTAAGTAGTGGGTGTAGCATGAATTGATGACTATGTTGATAGTATTTCACTAGCTTTGTTACAAAAATCTCCAAGTATCTTTTGTCAAGCAATCAAAGCTCTATTTGCTAATAGGCCTCATCTCTCAATTCTGGGAAGTGTTCTTTGTGTACAGGGCATTAGGTTTCCTTGCTTAACACTAGGTCTACAGGTGATGTCAAAGTCAAAGCAGAGCTGCAAGCGTGACTATCTGCATGTTTTGGATTAAGTACCTTGGAGGTACTTGAGTGACTTGTTCCTGTTGCAAGTTTTGTAATTACACCTAAATACTCACTTAATCACTAAGATTGCTGTCTGCTCAATTACCTTACTTAGATTTATCTAGAATATCTCAGCAAGATATCAGAAACTTGGGACATGAAGAATCTCAAGGTTTTTCATTTTGTAAGAGTTTTGGAGATTTAGGAAATGATTGGGCAAACAAGTAAGATATGGGGTCTTCACTTAATGATCTATTGAACATAGAAGCAGTATAAGTATTTTACATGTTCATGGCAAAATAAACTCACAAATAATGTTTACAAAGATTCCAAAAACATGTATGCAAAGTTTGACAAATTTTAAGCAACTTATATTTAATCATATATTTTCAGATGTGTTTGGTGAAAATTCTATAAGGAAATTCCAAAAAGAAATCTGACCACAGTTCTCTAGCATTTGCAGACTATGATATAAGCTCTGAGGTTAGATATGTTTTAGATGCACTTGGAAAGCCTACAATACTCCCACCTAACTAAATAATCATATCTACTAACTGTACTGACAGCCAACTGACCTTGGAGGTACTACTTGTGAGGAATACTCAGAGTAGGTATCTTTTATTATATTTGATTCTTTCCCAAGTTTGCTCTTGTACAGGCAAAGATACTTTTCTGTCTTTGTAACTAATGACCACAGCTGCATTCTTATCAACTCCCTGCTGGTGGAGTTTACAGTTGCTTTGACTTTGGAAGCTTTAGTACATTGTCATTTCAAAGGATGCTGAACCCAGCACATACTTCTGTCAAGGTGCCAACTAAGTTTGGGATTGTTCCTCAATAGTTTCCCTTTACAAGCATGTGGCTTTATTTCCCTTCACATTGGAGTAGAGTACATTGCGTAACATTGACTTGGAGCTTTCCAGAGGTTGCTAGAATGTAGTACAATTTTCTAGAAGGAACTGGGATTTCTTCAGCAACTTGATTTAGCTTGAACATCAGAGACCAGGGATGTCATGTGATCATGACAGCTCCTGAGGTAGCTACTGGTTTTTATTGCTGCCAGGTCCTTCTCTGTTACTTTGACTGAGTGCTCTTCAAGTGGAATTACACTTTCTGCTTGATTATCAAGTTTGTTCTGGTACAGGCAAAGATACGTTTCAGTCTTTGTAACTATTGACCACAGCTGCATTCTTATCAAGTCCCTGCTGGTGGAGTTTACAGTAGCTATGACTTTGGAAGGTTTAGTACATTGTCATCTCAAAGGATGCTAAACCCAACACATACTTCTGATAAGGTGCCAACTAAGTTTGGGATTGTTGCTCAATAGTTTCCCTTTACAAGCATGTGGCTTTATTCCCCTTCACATTGGAGTAGAGTACAGTAGAGTAGAGACAGAACCCAAGTATTCCTAGCAAGCTTTTGCCAGAGGTTATTGCACCCAGTGAACACCCCACACATAAACCACTTGAGAAGTGTTGGACATATCTCTCCCTTAGACTTTACACCACCAGAGTGCTGATTGGCAAGGACTACAGCTTTTTTCTTATGCCTCCCTGTCTCTGGCCTGAGTAGACTTTTTTCCCTTTGCTTTTTCCTTTGTCACTGCCAGGTCTTTCATTCATACCTTGACTGAGTGCTTCTTGAGTAGAAGTACACTTTTTCCTTTGTAAATGTTGTGCTGGTGCATCTGTGTCTGCGTGCTTGTCCCTTATTGGCACTCTTCCAGGCACCTGATGCCTCTTTGATGCTTGTTTGGAGTTTTCAGCTGTGCTTGTAATGGGCTGTTGAGGAAGCTGCTGGCTTTTAGCCATTGCACCCTTGTTCTGCCATTGATGGTTTCTGCTATTCTTGAAATACTTGCTTACCAGACCAATGCTGGCCCAAGATATGTTTGCTTGTTTGAGTCCAGGATAATGCTCACAGAACAAGCCAAGCATATTCTGCTTGGCCTTGAGTTCTTGATGGTCCCATGTGTGTTGGCCTTAAGGTTTGGGCATGCTAAGCTTCTAAGAGCCTCTTGAATATTATCCCAATTTTCATCATTGTACTTAACATCTTCATGTATCTTCAATGACTTTTGATTTTTAGGCTTTGGTTTTAACATTGAAGCTTCTCCCTCCCATGCTGTGATAGGTTCTTCAGTGGGCTTTATCTTGAGTCACTGTTGTTATGCTTCCAAGATTGTACAGTGTTCATCTGCTGTTACATCAGGAAATGGCTCAATACTTGGTTATGATATTGAGCCACTTTAGTTCCTCCTTTGCAGCAAAGATACTGCTTTCTCTACCTGAGATACTGATTGTTCTACACATACTATCTGCTCATCCTGTTTCTGGATTATTTCCTGATTTTTCTAGGCCATTGCATCTATCTTGTCAGCTAATGCACTTAATTGCCTCATTAATGCTTTGGTATTAGCTTACAAAATATTTGCTAATACAGGTAGTGGTGATGCTACAATGGCCACTTGCTTGTCTTCAGCTGAAGGTACTGCTTTTGCTGAATTCTCATCTGCCTCTGCATTATAGTCAGCTTACAGCTCTACAGAGATTCTCAGTTGCCTACATGACTGAGAGCCTCAGGAGTCAGCACTATAACCTTGAGTTAGTGCACTGTCCCCAGGGCGTTTTTTGGTTGTAGCCCTGCTTGTTGCACTGAATGTCAAAGCAAGCTGTTGTCCAACTGTTCTTCTGCTGCCATCAGCAGTGGGGCTTGGTTGGGAACCAGACAACTTTGCTTTATCATTTGGCAGCATATATATGAAAGTGAGTGAAACTAAAGGGAAAACAAGGTTACATATGTATGTGTATGTGGTGCCAAAACTTTGTTTATAATGCTAACTATGGCAGGTCATCATTGAATCTTACATTCATGTAGGTGCAATGTCTCAAATACAAGACTGTCTTAAGTTCACAAGAGTATTGACCAAAAAGTGATATAATAGTGTTGCATTGTTGAAGGTCAAGCTGTTTGCCTCATGGACACAACTACTTTGACTTAATGCCATAAGAGAAGAGAAAAAAGACCATGTGGCTATTGTGGCAAGCCTCCCAGCCATGAAGCATGCACACAGCATAGGATGTATTACAAGGATTGTGGCCAGTGTTTTGCCACACAAGTTGTATTTGACCATTCACCAGTCACTAGTGCACCAACAATATCTTGTAAGCCACTTTATACTTCTATAATGACACCTGACTGTACTTGCCACCTTGCGCAAGCTGAGTCAGGTGAGTTTGTGATGCATTTAGGCTCATGCCAGCCTTCTGAACATTGCACACAGAGTGTTAGCTCTGAAGAAGCAGGCTCACTGATGGATTATGAACCTATCTCCCCAAACAACAGTACCCTGCATGAGCCTGCTAATACCCAAATATTTACCAAGAAAACACCTGTAGAAAAAAATGCCAAGGGCACTTTATAGAGTCAAGAGAGCCCAGTATTCCATCTACTGGTGAATGATGTGATGTTGTGGTTAGAGAAGTGGTGCATTTCCACTAATACCAGCAACGGGGGCTTTGAGGATTTACTAATACTTCTTGCTAAAATCATCCTGGGACGCAACTTACCATTTACATGGTAAAAATGGACAACTGTCATGCAGCTGACAACATATGACCAAGATACCATTCTGTTGTCTGCATGCTTTAGCAATTGCATAGCATTCAAATCAGAAAATGCTACTGTTGCAAGATGTCCAACTTATTGGGAATCCACCACCATTGGGGGAAACATTTTTCACACTCCAGGTATTTTCCAGTAATACCCTATCTAAAGAAGCTCAAGCACTCAAACAGATATTACAAAGGTACAGTTCTATCACCTCAACTCTACAGCTTTTTGGTGTAATACTTGCAAAGCTGCCATTTACCTGGTACTGCTGGTAACATATACATCTTGCAAACATATGCTTGGTTGTTGCCACTTCTGCCATGAATACCTCCTGAATATTTGCAAAGAACTTCTGGGTATTTAGCCAATATATTCCTTCTCCTTGCTAGATTCTAGTCCCCTAATAGGTGTGCTCTGGCTTTGCTTGTGTGAATTCTGTATTGAATGGTGTTGAAGTTGGCTTGTGACCATGAGAAATCCAGCATATCTTGGTAGAGTTTTCCTAATAAAGATTAGTTGTTTGCTGCACCCAATCTAACTGTGGGTTACTTAATGAATTGCCCACACATTGGGGCAGTTTAGCTTCTTGATGTCATAGGCATAGGTGTCTCCATGTGCACATCAGTCTTCAATACTTTTCACCTCTTTTTGGCTGTCCTCAACATGCCAGCACATCTCATCCATGACAGACTTGAAGGTAATATTGTTGATGAGATTGGGTATGGTAGTGCCTGTGACTTGATTTATCATCCTGTCTCACCACAAATCTGCTCCATAGCAAACTCCCAGAAGGTGAAGTAAGGCCCAATATTCTCCACACACCAAGCAAGATGGAGTAGGAAATGGATACAGTAGTGGCAGATATATACTTGTTCAGCTTTATGGTTGTAGTATAGCTGCTCAAATCCCATCTCAAGCTCTTTGCACAACAACTGTAGATGCCGCAAGTTGGCATTGGTGATCTGCTTCTGGATAAATATTCCTAAAATGTCCACATATGACTCCCAATGCTTCCAATGTACTCTTGGTAAGAACGGCTTCAGAACACCACTTGAATAAATACATATCCAGTTCATCCAGTCTTTGCATTTGTATTGTCACATATACATATGAATATTAAGTGGAGCGTGTGAGAAGTACTTAGGGTAGCAGATACTCTGTAATATCTTGCCAATTCTTTCAAATTTCTCTGGTATGTTGAAGGGCACATTCAGCTTGAAAATGCCCATGTACAACTTGGTCATCAGTATAGGGATATTGTTGAAAAGCAAATGCAATGCCCCCAGTGGAAAGCTTTTGCTCCAACAGATACCCTCTATCTTAAGTATCACTGGTTTCTAATTGATTCTATATTCTGGCCAATGGCTATAACTTGCCAACTTTGCTGCAACTGCATGCTTACTTCTGTACATTCTCTCTGTGGAAAGATGATGTTCTTAGTGCTGGTGTTTGGATAATAAAAATGTGCCTGAGTAATGGAATAAATCCCCAGGATCTCACACATTTGATAGCAATACCGTCCATTGTACCCAGAAAAATCTGCTATCTTGCTGATGGCTGGGGTATCTCCAATGCAGAAAATAATATGCGCTTTTACATGACAGCCATATACTAATATGGTGTTGGAAAGCATACACAATTCATCCAGCAATGGATACAGGTGGCTATCCAGATTGCTAAGGCATGGTCATGCATACCTTGAGAGTAATCCTTGCTTCTTAGCTGTTTGTAATGTTTGCCATCAAATATATATTGGATATGTTTACGCTTGATTGATACTGAGTGCAATACTGTATAGCTTTGCAATACTTGTTGGACTGCATCAGATTCCTCAGACAGGGTTTGACTGGAATATATCCAGAGTGTGAACAATGTTTTCCCTCAATGATTGTAAATCCCTGACAATTTGGACATGTTGCAATGGTAGCAATTTTGGATGTGAATGCCATGTAACTGTTAGCACATGCTGGAATCAGGACAGTCTCTGGATCATATGTTGCCTGCTGCATGGCAGTTGTTGACTTGTACCATGTAAACGTTGAGTTGCATCCCAGTGTGATTTTGGCAAGAAGTAGTAATAAATCCTCAAAGCCCCCATTACTGATGTTAGTGGAAATGCACCACTTCTCTAGCCACAACATAACATCATTCACCAGTAAATGGATTACTGGGCTCACTTGGCTCCATAAAGTATCCTTGGCATTTGTTTCCATGTGTGTTGTCTCATTGCATATAGAGATGTGACTGGGCTCATACATGGTAATCTTGCTGGCAGAGATAAGCTCAAAATCCATCAGTGAGCCTTCTGTGTTAGAGCTATCACTCTACATGCCATATTCAGAAGGCTGAGGTGAGCCTAAAGGCATCACAAACTCACCTGACTCAGTTTGCACAAGGTGACAAAGATGGCCAGGTGCCATTAGAAAAGTATCAACTGGCTGGCAATATAATGTAGGTACAGTAGAGACCAATGGATGGTCAAATATGAATTGGGTGGCAAAACACTGGCTGTGATCCTTTTAATATTTCCTATGCCATCTGCGTGCTTCATGGCTGGGAGGCTTGCCACAATAGCCACATGGTCTTTTTTCTCTTCTCTTATGGCATTGAGTCAAAGTAGTTGTGTCCATGAGGCAAACAGTTTGACCTTGAAGAACGTAACACTATTATATCACTTTTTGGTCAGTACTCATGTGAACTTAAGACAGTGTTGTATTTAAGACATTAGACTTGTTCCATTGTGCCATTGATCACAGTGCCAGAAAGTGCTGTATATTTTGTTATTAATTTAATATTTTAGGGTCATATGCATGTCAATTTTGATCCCAAATTGGCACTGTATGGCACTATCTGGTACTCTGTGGCATGATCAGGCACCATCTGGCATGCTATGGCACTATTGGGCACTATGATCAGCTGGAATGATGGAACAAGTCTATTGAATCTACATGAATGTAAGATTCAATGATGACCTGCCACAATAAGCATTATAAATAAAGTTTTGGCACCGCATACACATGCCAATCCAACCCCATTTCCCCTTTAGTTTCACTTACTTTCATATATATGCTGCCAAAAAATAAAGCAAAGTTGTCTGGTTCCCAACCAAACCCCACCACTGAGGGCAATAGCAGAATGGTTGGACAACAGCTTGCTTTGACATTCAGTGCAACAAGCAGGCTACATCCAAAAAAAGCCCTGTGGACAGTGTGCCCATTGAAGGTAATAATGCAGACTCCTCAGGCTCTCAGTCAAGTAGGCAATTGAGAACCTCTGCAGAGCCACAAGCTGACCATTATACTCAAGAAGATGAGAATGTAGCAAATGCAGTACCCTCAGTTGAAGATCAGCAAGTGGCCATGACAACATCACCACCACCCATATTAGCAAGTATGTTGTCAGCTCATACCAAAGCATTAATGAAGCAATTAGGTGCAGTGGCTGATTGATTAGATGCAATGGCCCAGAGAAATCAGGAAATAGTCCAGAAACAGGATGAGTGGATAATACATTGTGGTGGTTTATAAGTCCAAGGGAGAGATACATCCAACACTTCTCAAGTGTTTTGTGTGTGGGATGTTCACTGGGTGTAATAACATCTGGCAAAAGCTTGCCAGGAATACTGGTGTTCTGTCTCTAATCTAATGTGATAGGGAATAAAGCCACAAGTTTGTCAATGGAAAACTATTGAGCTACAGTCCCCAACCTAGTTGGTGTCTTATCAAAAGTACGTGCTGGGCTCAGCATCCTTTGAGATGACAATGTACTAAAGCTTCCAAAGTCAAAACAACTGTAAACTCCACCAGCAGGGACTTGATAAGAATGCAGCTGTGGCCAATGGCTTCAAAGACAGAAAAGTATCTTTGCCTGTACAAGAACAAACTTGGGAAAGAATCAAATATAATAACAGATACCAACTCTGAGTATTCCTCACAAGTTGTGCCTCCAAGGTCAGTTGACGGTCAGTGCGGTTTCCTGGGAGTCTCCTGTGGTCTAGGGTTGAAAGTTCAGGTAGCAGCAGGTAGCAGTGATCATGCTAATCAACAAGTTGGTATATTGATAAAAGGGATGATGATTTATTGTTGAGGGATAGCCTCCCTTATATACTTTGATTACTGGCTAAATGACTACTAATCATGGTGTTCCAGAAGGTCCCGGATGTCAATAGAAATCTTAATGACATCAGAATGACCTAAGAATGCTCTAAGTAGGTGCTGGAAGGTTCTAAGAGGCACAGCACATCCAACCAATCAGGAATCAGTATTCTGAAACCTGTGTAACATAGGGATACCATATATGGTATGGAAATGGTAGGGATGGTGACATGGGTTGATCATGTGTCACAGGTACTGGCGCGGGTACTTGCCTAATATAGAAGCACTTATAGCTAGTAATCTACATAAAGTGAGGGGTAACTTATGCAATATGGTAAGCAGGTGTGATAGTCAACCGGCTTATGGGATAGTACTGATTGGGTAAGACAAATGGGATAAAACTATAATAAATGTAGTAGAGATATAGGGAAGTAGAAAATGAGGGAACAAGCATGTCTGTCAGTAGGTGTCACTGTTACCCCACTACATCCACCCCCTCTCAGCTTTGAACTTGGGTAAAGCAAACTAATCTTGATGTGCAAAATTCCTATGCTTGAATAACTTAAGTTGGTTTCCAGCAACTGGTGCCCTCAACTGGGTGTTGTCAAGCTCAGATATGTAATAACTTTCATTTCCAATCACTTTGGAAATGAGGTAGGGGCCAGTCCATTTGTTGTCAAACTTCCAACTCCATTGTTTGTCCAAGGTGGAATCATAGAGTAATACTGGGTCTCCTAGTGATAGTGGTTTTGGTCTTGTTGGGTGTTATTTGTCAAAGGGCACCTTGTTCTTCAGTTGTGTATCCTTAAGTTGTTCAGCAACTCTGCTGATATTCAAGTCATGGTGATCAAGTTGCTGTATGCAAGTTGCAAGGAGGTCTTCAGTCTGCATATTGGATCTCCAGTTCAATGAGTTCCAAGTGAATGTGTTTAACTCAACTGGTAGTATGCAGTCATGTCCATAGAGTGGTTTGAATGGCAATAATCCAGTTGTTCTCTTGGTAGTAATTCTATCTGCCCAGAGTGCAAGATGTAATTGCTGTGGCCACAGTGTTGTGTTATTCTCACAGGTCCTGACAAGAGAGTTCACCAATGGTCCATGTCCTCTTGCTATCATTACATTGGCTTGAGGGTGGTAAGCTGTTGTAATAGCAATGTGTATCTTGTACTTTGAGCACAGCTCCTGGATCATTTGGGATGTCATCTCTCCTCTGTCAGCAACAAACTGTTGGATGCGGCCAAATCTGCAGATGATGTCTTCAAGTATAAATCTCCATATGGTATGGCTCTTGTTGTTGGGCAAGGCTCAAGCCTCTGCCCACCCACTAAGGTCATCTCTAGCAACAATCAGGTACTTTTTTGATCCAGCTGTTGGCAAGTGGACAAGGTCAATACCAACCTTTTGCCATAGACAGATTGTGTAAGTAGGATGCAGTGGTTCTTCATAACGCTTGGAGGATCTCTTCTGGCAGGATACACATGACTCAACAAAATGTTGGATATCATAGTACATGTTTTCCCAGTAGTACCTCTGAGCTGTGGTATTGTAGGTGACTTCTTGTCCTCTATGTCCTCCTGGTTCTCCTTGATGGATACTTGTCATGATGTTCAGTTGCTCTTGTGGGGTAGTGACTACTCTTCTTGGCATAAGTCCAGGCTTCACTTGCTTAAAGAGAAGATCATCTTTAAGATAGTAGTGGTGTGCCTTCTTCCTGAGTTTTCTAAACTCCTGAATTTCCATCCAACTAGGTTTCTTAAGTATCCTTAGATATTCCTTGATCAGACTCCAGGTAGTTCTCTCTTGGTCTTTGATGGCAATCCGCCAGATCTCTGCATCAATAATATCATCAAAGTGAGGGTCCAAGTCTTCAAATAATTGTGGTGCCTTCCTGGAGAGTGCATCAGCCACAACATTTGTCTTGCCAGGGATATGTCTGACCTCAAAGTCAAGCATTTTCAGCCATGCCATCCATTGGTTTGTGGCATCATCAGGTAGGTCAGGTTTGTTGATCATTCCTATAAGTGGCTTGGCATCTGTCTCCAGGATAAAATGTGTCATGTAGAGTTGTGACTTAAGTTTCCCCAGCATCTTCACAGCTCCTAGTAGTTCTCTCTTAATCTGACAGTATCTTTGTTCACTAGGAGAGAATATGCAGCTCTCATATCTGTAGGCACAGCGGTTGCCATCTTCATCATCTTGTCTAAGTAGTGCTCCAGCTCATATAGGGCTTGCATCCACTGTCAAAATAGGTGGGCATTCAGTGTTTTGATGGTCAAGAGGTCTTAGAACTGGTGGAGATACTAAGGCCTCTTTCAGTTATTGCATGGCTTCTTCTTGCTCTTCTCCCTAGATGAATGGGGTATTCTTTCTCTGTAGTTGGTAGATTGGTTCTGCTATCTCAGAAAATCTTGGGATCCAGATCCTAAAGAACCCACAAGCTGCCACAAAGCTACAAGCTTGTGTTAGATTTGTGGGGGTAGGCCAGTTGCATATCTTTTGTGTCTTGGAATCTCCAGGTGAACAACCAAAAGTGTTGAATTTTTGTCCAACAATGGATATCTCTGATACACCAAAGCTGCTTTTCTCACCACTGATGGTGAGTCCAGATTCTTCAATGGCTCCTAATATGACATCATTGTCTGAAATATGGTCATAGACAAACTTTGTTACTCCAGGCATGACTTCAGTGGTGTCCTGGGTTTTTGGTCCTTTGATGCCTATGTCATCAACAAAGACAGCAAGCCTCTCAGGTATAAACTGGTATAGCACATTCACCATGCATCTCTGAAACTGAGTCATGGAGTTTGTAGCCCCTTGGCCGAGTCTTGTCATCCTTAAAAGTCCAAATGGTGTCTGTAATGCAAACCTATCTCTTGATGTCTCATCAAGGGGAATCTGGTCATATCCTGAGTAGAGATCATATGTTGAGTAGATGGAGTAGCCACTAAAGCTTTCTGCAAAGTCATCAATAGATGGAGGTATAGCAACATCTCTGATAGTGACAGCATTTGCAGGTTGCATGTCTTGAATGAATCGGAGCTTTCCATTCTTCTTTATGGTCACAAACCATCTGCTAGCATAGGGTCCATGGCAAGGTTCTAGGATACCAGCTTCTATCTTCTTCTTAAGTAGGTCATGTACATCAGCTTAGAGTCCTCTGGGCAGTGGGTAAGGCTTAAATGACCAGGGTGTGTGGGGCACTGTATGAATCTTGATGGGTTTTTCAACCAATATCTTTAAGAGCCCCATCTCCTTGTCATTATATGAGAAAACCTTATCATGCCTTTTCAAGGTTTCTTCAAATAATAGTATCTCCTCTGGTGTAAGGTTTCCATCACCAATGATAAGTTGCGTAAGTCTCTCAGGTGTAAGTTGTATATCTTCTGGTGTTTCTTCTGCTGGTCTAATGTAATCAGCAGGTCAGGATCCATCAGTCAAAGGGGTAAGTGATGGTCTAATCTTCTGTTCTACTGTCTTGTATTTTGTCCAAACCATTGCAGTCTGCTCCTGTATACCTAATGTGCAGCTCCAAATGTTGGGGTGTATATTGTCAGGCTCCTCATCTTCTTCCAAAACAAGTTGCGTCTTCTGGCAAGTAGTATGTGTCCTCTTATTGTTGGGTGTTACACCACAGGAGGTTGACTGTAGTCCTGGGTTGGATCCTTGTATGGTGTACCATACTGACCCATTGGAATAGTTGGTAGTTGTAGCCTTAGTACTGGTTTCCCATTGTCTACCTAGCAGAAGGTCAAACTTTGCCTTCTGGCAGATGAAGAGGGGAAGCCAGACCTTGATTCCTTGTACCTCAATAGGGAACTTGTGTACTACACCATAGAGTGGACTAGATCCTGAGTTTCCATCTGTCATGTTCCATGCAATATCTCTATTAACAGGCAGTAGCTCCTTGCTACTAAGTGTCTTCCAGAAGTCTAGCAGCATAACACAAATCTCTGAGTTACTGTCAATATGGCAGTCAACAGGGTCATCATATATATACCCTTTCACCACAGCAGTTGCAACTGAGTAAAAGGTCTTATATTCAGTATTGTTGTCATCCTTTTGGTGGTCTTCAGGGTTTGTCTGAATTATATGGGTGTCCATTTGTTCCACAGCTTGTTGTCTTGTTCTAAGCTGCTCATCAAAGGTCTTCCTAACAGATGGGGATACACTCATGATTTCTCAAACCAACAAAGTGAGGTTCTGCTTCAGCAGCTTCTCAGTAATCAGTTGAGGGCTTGAGTAGTTTGCTATCTTTGAGGTCATCTGAAAGTGAGGCAATGGATCTTGGGTGGGCAGCATACTAGGCCTCTTGTCAATAACAACTTCAGGTTCTTCAAATTGTGGTCTTCTAAGGATGGGTTTGGCAGGTTCTTCAGGGAAGTGTCTTTTGGTAGCAAAGGCATCAACTTCATATTGTCTGTTGTCAGCGCTGCTTGGATTCACTCTATGAGTCCCAATAGAGGCACCAACACTAATCTTTCTGGTTGCTGAGTCAGATTTCTGGAAAAGGGCTCTCATCCTTCCTCTTTGGAAATTAGTGGGAATCCTTCTTCCTTCCTTGTCAGCAAGCATTCCATCAGCATCAAACTGTACTGCTCCTTCTCTGAGTAGCTGACTAAGCTCTGATCATTCTTGTCTGGCATTCTGTGTAGAGTCACACCAGATGTACTGCCTGGGCAAAGGTCTTTGTACCTCAGTAGCAACCTCAGCTGAGTCATTAATCTTGAGGGCTAGCTTTTGTAGCTGTTCAGCAAGTTAGTCAATTCTGTTGGTAGTGTAGGTCTGATTGTCAGCAGCAGCACTCCTTGGCTTCTTGGTTGACTGGTCTGGCAGATTAAATGTCAGGAGTCTCATGAAGGTAGAAGTTTGCTTTGCCTCTAGGAGAACACATTTCATCTCTTCAAAGCAAGGAATGCCAGACTTGTCATCCTTGGCTGCATGTAAGTCAACTTTCCTTGCCAAGTCCTGGGGAAGCCGTTGTGCAAGGTAAAGTATCATGGTAAACGCAGTTATAGCCTGGGACTCTAGAAGTGGCTTAGCCATGTCTTCATATTGTTGAATGAACTCTTCAATTGATAGCTTGGAAAGTCCAGTTCTTCCAAAGTGTTGGAGGTCTTCAATTCCATAGTATATCTGGGGTCTACCATACTTGGTCTGTAGGTAGGTCTTCATTAAGGCCCAGTCAGTGAGAATGTCTCCTTGTCCAAGAAGCTTAGTGGTAATTTCATTGGTGCAGTAGTAGGGGAAGTCTTCAGCCTTTTCTAGTTCAGATAGGCTGCACATCTTGCAGAGCTTCTCCCATTTGAATATGAAGCTTTCCACATTCTTTCCATCAAACTGTGGGGCTCCATGTGAGAGTTGTAATGGCATAGAGTTCATTTTGGGCAGGTAGGTTGGTGTTGTAATCTTGGTAATATTGGTAGTCTCTTTTCAATAGGTGGATAACAGCTCAAATCTTCAGGTAAATCTTATTGGGTCCTAGGGAACTTGTATGAACCCCCCACATTGGGTGCAAACTATGTTGTGGTGTATAGGTTCAAGGGAGAGATATGTCCAACACTTCTCAAGTGTTTTGTTTGTGGGGTGTTCATTGGGTGCAATAACCTCTGGCAAAAGCTTGCTAGGAATACTGGTGTCTGTCTCTAGTCTAATGTGAAGGGGAATAAAGCCGCAAGCTTGTCAAGGGAAAACTATTGAGCTACAATCCCCAACTTAGTTGGCATCATAACAAAAGTATATGCTGCATTCAGTGTCCTTTGAGATGACAATGTACTAAAGCTTCCAAAGTCAAAACAACTGTAAACTCCACCAGCAGGGACTTAATAAGAATGCAGCTGTGGTTAATAGTTACAAAGACAGTAAAGTATCTTTGCCTGTACAAGAACAAACTTGGGAAAGAATCAAATATAATAAAAGATACCTACTCTGAGTATTCCTCACAAGTAGTGCCTCCAAGGTCAGTTGGCGGTCAGTGCGGTTTCCTGTGAGTCTCCTGTGGTCTGGGGTTGAAAGTTCAGGTAGCAGCTGGTAGCAGTGATCATGCTAATCAACAAGTTGGTATATTGATAAAAGGGATGATGATTTATTGTTGAGGGATAGCCTCCCTTATATACTTTGCTTACTGGCTAAATGATTACTAATCATGGTGTTCCAGAAGGTTCCGGATGTCAATAGATATCTTAATGACATCAGAATGACCTAAGAATGCTCTAAGTAGGTGCTGGAAGGTTCTAAGAGGCACAGCACATCCAACCAATCAGGAATCAGTATTCTGAAACCTGTGTAACATAGGGATACCATATATGGTATAGAAATGGTAGGGATGGTGAAACAGGTTGATTATGTGTCACAGGTACTGGCAGGGGTACTTGCCTAATATAGAAGCACTTATAGCTAGTAATATATATAAAGTGAGGGGTAACTTATGCAATAATGTAAGCAGGTGTGATAGTCAACCAGCTTATGGGATAGTGCCAATTGAGTAAGACAAATGGGATAAAACTAAAATAAATGTAGTAGAGATATAGGGAAGTAGAAACTGAGGGAATGAGCACATCTGTCAGTGGGTGTCATTGTCACCCCACTACAGTGGTTTCCTGGGAGTGTCCTGTGGTCTGGGATTGGAAGTTCAGGTAGCGGCAGGTAGCAGTGATCACACTAATCCACAAGTCAGCATATTAGACTTGTTCCGTTGGACAGTGCCACATAGTGCCAGCCTGTTTATAGTGCCGGATCGATCTAGCACTCTACGGCACTATCTGGCACTATAATTTCTACCATGATGCCAGTGGTATGATGCAGTTACTGGTAATTTTACTCAATCTTACTTATGTTGCTCAGAATAGTGCTTTCTTTGCTTTATTTACTCTTCATAATGCTCCAGACACATTTCTCTCAGTGGATGTCTTCTTGTATGAACATACTGTGCATCAATAAGTATCTTAACTATTTTACCTATTCTGCTGTTTTCTCCTACATATGACTTTCCTCTGTATTTACCTGCCAATATGCTGAATCTCTTCAGATATCCAAATGTGTGCTCTACCCTTACTCTGAAATGATTAAATATCTCATTGTAGAGCTTCTGCTTCCTGCTAAGCACACCATTCCTTGGCATCCTATAAGCTGTAATACATCCTAATCTCTGACAATTCTCTCCTATATAGGCTAAGTCTGCGATACATTTCTCCCCTCTACTGAATTCAGGATGATTCTCTACCCAGAGTGCTTTGTCATGCCTACTTCCAGCAAATGGCCCACTAAACCAGATGATATTACCCTCAATGTCAGACAGTGCTTGAAACTTCACGCAGTGTGCCTTGTACTTGCCAGAATAAAAGTGCCTCTGCCCTCTAGAAGGTCTGCTAATCCTCACTGGGAAGGTATCCAAAATACTCCTTATATGGAACCTGTTGCTGAACACTCTGGGATATGGAAGTCTATTGGAGCTTCTGAACCTAGTATTCCAAGCTTGCTCTAAGTCATTCATACCCTCTGCAAGGTGGTTCTCCATTGCTGTCAGCTGGGAATGAAAGCTTCTAGGACTTTTGTTGCCATGGATGGTGGGATGAAACCTTGTGGGGCAATAGTTCTTGTAATAGCAGAGAAGCTTAACAAGGGATCTCCTTGAGTAGATTGGGGTTGATGGTCCACAGTACTTGGTATAGATCTCCTCCAGTGTGTCAAAAGGAAATCCAGTAGTAGTGATGGGATTGATGAGAAAAGACCATTCAGAAGAGTAAGTCATATTAAAATTGATGGATGATTGTATGGAGGCGGTATGAATCGATTCGGCGCGATCTGCGTTATTTATCTGATTTTTAACACATTTTGGTTAAATCTCCATCAATTGCCATGTATCCCATCATTATGTCGCAAAAATCATCCGCAAACAATGCCTTGGTACTTCTATTTATGGTTTAATCATAGGTCTATAATCAAATAGGAAATCTGCAATTGATGTGATCTGATCCGTGTCAACGCGATCCAAGATGCATCATGCATAATATATGGAAAATTCAACAATCACATTAGTTTTCATATATATTTCATATAAGACCAGGTTGATGCCAATATACTGCTGTATAAGTATCCAAATCTGTTGCTATGGTCCCCATACCAAGCCTCAACTCATCTTTAGTACAACCCAGACAAAACCCATCTCCTAGCTCACAAGCGCGGTCCGGACCGGAAAAGTTGATGTTGGATCCGTTTGAGTTCTCACCAAATGATTTTAGTATGGCCCAAGTGTCTATGATGAGCCTTCATACAGATATTTGGGCACTACTGATTAATCTAGCAGAACTAGATACCTCAGAGAGTCGACAAAGATGGAAGAATTTGAGTAGAAAGCTGTGGCATGAGTTCTACATCAAGATGCCAGCCGATGTATGTAAAAAGATATATAACAAGACAAGTATTGAAATCAAGAATGAGCTGAGAGTGAGGGGATTTGACGAAGAAGCTGCGCGGGAACAATTTTGCGTGCAATTTGCACAGTACGGCCGGACGCGTCCGTTCGTGCCTCAACTTTGGGAACCAAAGAGATTTTGAATGAGTTTTTGCCTCAAATGACTAATGTACTACGTGATAATTAGTAGAGCTAAGTGGCTTCCGAGAGCAATATACACAGGACTCATCCAGGCAACAGCTCCAAAGTATCAGACAGAGGGTAAGTGAATACCTTGAGGAATCAGATGGTGAGCTTCAGGAGGAAGAATACAGACCGCGAGCAACATTGTCCAGATTGCGCCAGCATGCCTCGCTGGATTCCCTACCATCTCTTGCAACCACAGCGCGCCGGCGCACGTCAGTCCAGAGTACGCCAACACCCTTTACCAGAACGCCCCGCGTCAAGTCAACGCGCATTGAGTCAACCTGCGTTGGGTCAACGCGCACGCTTCAGAGCAAAACTACGAGAAATCGCCAAACTGCTCATTTAGACACAAGTCCATTGGAGCGGACCAAGTTGCGTCAACATGCAGCATGACATCAAACTCAGCCAAGGGCCATCTCAACGCGTCAAGGCGCGCCTGCGCTGTGGTAGGGTAAACATACCTCCCACAGACAAGTTTATTCATATAGTCATTATGATATACTTATCCATATTTTATCTTATCAGTATTATCCCATTCTTCTTTTGCCCATATTATCAGTTTTATCCCCATATGATGTTTACCCTGATTATTTATTAGCATTAGTTATCCCAGATGTTATTCAGCTTTGTGATCAGTAGATGTATCTATATAAGGCAAGTACCCGCGTCAGTACCTGTGACACATGATCTAGGTCTGTGTTACCATCCCTACCATTTCAATACCATATATGGTATTTCTATGTTGCACAGGTTTCAGACTACTGATTCCTGATTGGTTGAGAGTGCTGTGCCTTTTAGAACCTTCCAGGACATTCTTGGCATATTTTTAGCTCATAGTGATGTCATCAAGAATTCCACTGATACCTAGAATCTTCTAGAACCTTGTCATTAGTAATCACGTGGCAATCAGGAAAAGTATTTAAGGGAAAGCAATCCCTCATCAATAAATCATCCCTTCTATCAGTAACACTTCTACCTTATTGATTAGCAGTTGATCACTGCACCTGCCTTCAACAGTACATCTCAGACCTGCAATCAAGGAGCTTTTCAGGGTAGTGCACAAGACACACAGAGGCCTTTGGAGACACTTGGGCACCTAGGAAGCTAGAGAAGCAGGAGCTTTTACCATAGTGGCATATTGACAAAGACACCAGCAGTTTAGACACAGAGGTTATTGCACCCATCAGACACCTCACACACCTTGAGTTGTGTAGTTTCTCCCAGGAGTACCTCTACACCACCACAGCGTGTGCCGTCTTGCCTGACCATCAGCGAGTTACTTCTGGTGAACTGACTGATGATGACCAACATGAAGTGCCTCAACCACCGGAGCCTTTGGCAAGTAAAAGAACGCGTCAGCGCGTGGCACTACAGGCCGGTTCAGTTGGTTCAGTCGGAGCGATTCAGCGCGGCCAAGCTGCAGCATTGCACTCATCAACTAGGAGGCAAAATACTGACTACGAATACACAAGTAGCCAAGATGATAGTCAGCCAGGAAGTAGTATAGGTGTGCCAAGTGAGTCACTACCAAATGCTTCAGTAGTAATCCCTGTGAGAAAAAAACCCTGGAGAAGATGATGCAATCGCTTTGAATTGCTCACATTTGTAATGATCCCGACAACCCTTTTTTTTGCGATCCAAATTGAGCCATCGCAAATCAGTGATCATCAAATTTTTGATATAAGTAATATCAAGGTTGTCTCACATTTGAGACAGAACCCCTATAAATAAACACCCTGCATATATATACGTCATCTGTACTACCAGTGCAGCTATTGGATCTGTTTCGCACCTACACAATCGCTTGCGTGCTAGCTATGACACCTTGTCCAATCACTAGGATCAGGGATTTACTTGCTCAATGGGCAAAATGGGATATTTAATGGCGAATCAGGTAGCTTTTTCAGTAGTCAATGAGCCAATTGGGGGCTGCCAGTTTCAGGATACTTTTGGACCAATTAACCACTGAGATACCGTCCAATTGGAGTGAGGGTAACCAAAATGGTAAGTATCAGTGTAGTTTATAGTGTGATACACATTTATTTCCATTTACATTAAAGAAACATATCCAAATACCGGATTTTACCTGCCATTATAGCGGTATCCAATCGCGCACGTGATGCAAACATTACGAGTTGGCGTGATCATCCGCGCCGACCTCATCGTGTCAGATTGTGCCGTAGTGTGTGAGATCGTCCCGCATAGTGCGAAATTGTCCAAGAACGATCCTGCCTTCTGGTAGCTATAATATCACGCCCAATCCTTCTTTGCGACCGCGGATTGCGCCGCGCGCCCTGGCACGGTACAATGGAACAAGTCTATTGATAAAAGGGATGATGATTTATTGTTGAGGGATAGCCTCCCTTATATACTTTTCTTACTGGCTAAGTGATTACTAATCATGGTGTTCCAGAAGGTTCTAGATATCAATAGAAGTCTTAATTTCATCAGAATGACCTAAGAATGTTCTAAGTAGGTGCCAGAAGGTTCTAAGGGGCACAGCACATCCAACCAATCAGGAATCAGTATTCTGAAACCTGTGTAACATAGGGATACCATATATGGTATGGAAATGGTGGGGATGGTGACACAGGTTGATCATGTGTCACAGGTACTGGCGCGGGTACTTGCCTAATATAGAAGCACTTATAGCTAGCAATCTTATACAAAGTGAGGGGTAACTTATGCAATATGGTAAGCAGGTGTGATAGGCAACTGGCTTATGGGATAGTACTGATTGTGTAAGACAAATGGGATAAAACTAAAATAAATGTAGTAGAGATATAGGGAAGTAGAAAATGAGGGAACAAGCATGTCTGTCAGTAGGTGTCACTGTTACCCCACTACAGCGGCGTTAATTGGCAAGAACTGCATTTTTTTTTGCATACCTCCCTGTCTCAGGCTTGGGTAGATATTTTTCCCTTTACATTTTCCTTTACCACTGCCAGGTCCTTCACTGCTACTTTGTCTGAATGCTTCTTGTGAAGAACTACATTTTCTTGTAGATAAATTCTGCTCTAACACATCAAGATATGTCCAGCACTTCTCAAGTGTTTTGTGTGTGGGGTGTTCACTGGGTGCAATAACCTCTGGCAAAAGCTTGCTAGGAATACTGGTGTTCTGTCTCTAATCTAATGTGAAGGGGAATAAAGCCACAAGCTTGTCAAGGGAAAACTATTGAGCTACAATCCCCAACTTAGTTGGCATCATAACAAAAGTATATGCTGCATTCAGCGTCCTTTGAGATGACAATGTACTAAAGCTTCCAAAGTCAAAACAACTGTAAACTCCACCAGCAGGGACTTGATAAGAATGCAGCTGTGGTCAATAGTTACAAAGACAGAAAAGTATCTTTGCCTGTACAAGAACAAACTTGGGAAAGAATCAAATATAATAAAAGATACCTACTCTGAGTATTCCTCACAAGTAGTGCCTCCAAGGTCAGTTGGCAGTCAGTGCGGTTTCCTGGGAGTGTCCTGTGGTCTGGGGTTGAAAGTTCAGGTAGCAGCAGGTAGCAGTGATCATGCTAATCAACAAGTTGGTATATTGATAAAAGGGATGATGATTTATTGTTGAGGGAGAGCCTCCCTTATATACTTTTCTTACTGGCTAAGTGATTACTAATCATGGTGTTCCAGAAGGTTCTGGATATCAATAGAAATCTTAATGACATCGGAATGACCTAAGAATGCTCTAAGTAGGTGCTGGAAGGTTCTAAGAGGCACAGCACATCCAACCAATCAGGAATCAGTATTCTGAAACCTGTGTAACATAGGGACACCATATATGGTATGGAAATGGTAGGGATGGTGAAACAGGTTGATCATGTGTCATAGGTACTGGCGCAGGTACTTGCCTAATATAGAAGCACTTATAGCTAGTAATCTACATAAAGTGAGGGGTAACTTATACAATAAGGTAAGCAGGTGTGATAGTTAACCAGCTTATGGGATAGTACCTATTGGGTAAGACAAATGGGATAAAACTAAAATAAATGCAGTAGAGATATAGGGAAGTAGAAAATGAGGGAATGAGCACATCTGTCAGTGGGTGTCACTGTCACCCCACTACATCCACCC
>MCFE01000758.1:0-38931 GCA_002104905.1 Basidiobolus meristosporus CBS 931.73
AGGTATATATCCTGCTTTTTATGCCAGAAGTAAGCACCTGATATTAGAGACATCCCATATGGGGAGCTATGGAGGATGACTTAGTTAACTAAGCTTACATCCCTACTGATGATACAAGTGCAAACATATTTACCAAGTCATTAGCTAGAGACAAAGTCAAATGTCTTATACCACAATTAGGACAAGTCAACATGAGTATTTAGTTGAGCAGGAGTGTTGTGAGTATTGTATTTACATCTAAATGGTCACCTAACTTGGCTGCTTGGATCACTAACCTACCAATCTCCAAGAATCCTGACCAAATTCCTTGATGGGACCCACTGATAATATATATTCACCAAAACATCAGGTACTCAAAACATGAAATTTTGTTAAACAGTCCAAAACAGCCCCAAACTCTCCACACATGCTTTTGGGACCTTCCTAGATATTTCCTATGTATTTTCTTGCCTTGTATTTTCTTGCCAAGACCATGTAAAGGTATAAATATTATCTTACATTCAAAAGTTCTTTAAATGAAGACAACATAATCTACTTGTTCTCCTAATTTCTTCCAGTATTTCCAAAACTCTTACAACAGTAATTACAAAGCTTACAAGAATTAAGTAGATGGACAAGAGATACTTTCTCACTTGAAAAGCTACAGAAGTTAGCCTAGTAAGCTCAGCTTACAATCCTACTTGTGAAATGATTGCAGATATAGTCATAACACCATTTGCCTGATACAGATTTGAATATTATAGACCACAAATAGGTCAAGTTCATATGGATACTTAGTTGAGCAGGAGTGTGATAAGCACTTTGATTATATCAAGCTACTCTGTTGTCTTGGTCACTTATGTCATACATTGATTGGATCCCCTGCTGAAATTTACACGGAGCATTTTACTAGAATGCTAGGTGGCCAGGACATGAGAGATCTCAAAGTTGTCCAAAGGCCCTAAACCTTGTACACATGTTCTTGGGACCTTCTTAAGCATATCCCACATTTTTGTCTTGCCAAGACCATGTAAATGTATAAGTACCACTTTCACATTCAACAAATCACAAGGTGAAAACCCCACAGTCAACTTGTCCTCCCAATCACCACCAATATCTCCGAAACTCTCACCGCGGTTGAGGCTTAAGATGAACTCCAGGCTTATGATACAGTTGGAAATACTCCCCCGACGTGAGACCAAGAAGTGGGCGAATCCGTTCAAGAGTAATGGGAAAGCCCGGATGCTTGGCACTCATTATGGTGGGTGGAAGTGGGCACTGAAATAGAAGATTGAGCAAAAAACCTGGTTGGCACGTTCGAATTGGCCTGTCTGACTGGTATGAGACCAATTGGTGACCATGCTTTCGAACCACAACTGCGGATCTGGAAGACAGGTGCAGCGTCAGTATCGATGCCATCAACACGGCTTTGGAATTCTTAGCCAACAACCCAATCCACATGATGAAGTTGATCTGTCCACCAGTGGAGGTGGAAAAGGGAGCTGGCCGGTGGAAACGTGGCTAAGATTAGGGATTTTATTGGAGGAAGAGGGGGGGGATCAAGGCACATCCAATTCCGGGAAGAGATAATGGTCCAAGTAACCGTAGAAATCACTGGACTTCGACTGAGTGGAGGGTCGAGAGATTCCCGCCGGGTCCCGTTGTCCTTGGGCGATCCGCTCCCAGTCCAGCCACCGGTGCATCGGGACCGAGGTGTGATCGAATTCCCCTTCTTTATGACTATGATCTAGACCGGTCTCCGATTCCCCCTCCACCAGTCTGGTCTGGCCCCAGGTGAAGTCGTCGAAGTGCCAATAGGCGTAGGTGGGCAGGACCAGGTTCCAGATGGGTAGGGTGAGCAGGTAGACGATCATGTACCACAGGTAGACGAACCTCCGGGTGGTGGAGAGGATCAGGAGGGCGGGCAAACCAAGGACCAAACTGAGCAACACAAGGGGGATGACGGGGACCGATTTCCCCAGGAAAGAGATCCCAAGCAGGTAGAGGGTGAAGAGGATGGCCGCGGGTAGGACCACAGTCCCGAGCAGCTCCATGAACACGAAGAACTGCATGGAGAAGCAGAAGATCCCGCACAGATCCCGGACCAACACCAATTCCAGCATGTTGTGCACGGTGGAGTTGATCCAGCGTCGTCGCTGGGAGAGGAGCACCGCGAAGGTGTCCGGTACCACCGTCTTGCAGATCGCCTGGGGGACGAAGAGCAGCTTTCGTTTGGGGAAGGTTTTGAGAAGCAGGGTGGTGAGGTACCGGTCCTCCCCGAGCAGCAGGAGGTTCTTCTTGTGGAGGGTGTCGACGATGTTCTCCGAGTAGTGCTCGATCACATCCGGATTGGCCAGGATAGGCACCCAGTAGTCGTTCGGCCCCTTGCGCGTCTTGATACGGTACATGGAAAAGCATCCGGGGAGGCAGGTGACCCCGCCGAAGACGGACTCGAAGGACTTGGACAGGTGGTGCGATATATGGTACTCGAAGACTGTTGGAAGGGGGGAGGTCAGTGTCCATTCGATCGGATCCATGAAGGAGAAACTTACCTTGCATCATAGTGACCCAGCTATCGTTCTTGTTGGCGATCTTGGTCTCGCCGCAGCAGCCCATCACCAGGTCCTCCCGGGCCATGCACGCAGCCATGTGAGTGAGGGAATCTTTATGGACCTTCGTGTCGGCGTCCACCTTTGGAATAAGCGAGGTTAGTGGATTGCCAGCTAGGACCGCGAGAGCAGGGCACTCACCATCATCAATAGCTCGTAACGATCGGGGCTGACCCCGGATACCTTCCACATCATGTTGAACAACTCGAACTCGAAGGGGCTCATACGCTCGTCGAACATCACCTTCTGAAAGAAACTCATCAGCATGATCTGGCTGTCCCGCTTCCCACGATTCCCCGGCTTACTACTGCCCACCTCCTCCGGGGCGCCACACTTGACGATCACGATCATGGGGACCTTGGAGATCCCCGCCGACGCTGACTGTTCGTATTGATAATGACCAGCGTAGATTTTGGCCGTGTTGTGTCGCTTACGACCGTCGGCAATGGCTACGTAGGCGTACGGCTGGACCTGTGAGAAGGGGACGATCTCGTCCCCAAGCATGGAAAGACAAATGTCGGGGGTCGACATCTCGTTACCGGCCCCGGTGATCTGGCCGTCCGCGATGACCAGGATCAACTTGTGGGAGATCGGGTAGTGAGTGGTGGCCAACGACTCCAACGTCGTGCGCAGCCCCTCTTTACCTTCGGAATAGCAGGTGACCAACAGGATGCAATGAAGCGGGTCGAAATTCACCAGAGGGTATTCCGGCTCTTCGGGGGGTACGCGTGGGGAGATCGGTAGGCACGGGGAGGAAAACACCGGGTAGGTGGTGGTTCCCACTGGATAGGGCTCGGCCCGGAGGCTGAGAAGACGGGATTCATGGCTTTCCCTTATGCTCTGAAGCTTCCCAGGCTCAAGGCCATCGCCTGGTAGGTGGCGGGTGATATGCTTTTCGTAATGCCCATGCTTCCTGCGAAGCTTTCCTTGCTTGCGGAGCCTTCTACCTGGCTCGGCCCCAGGGAGCGGTACCGTATACCTGGACACGCGCGGCATGCTTCCAAAGAAGGATTTCTTTCCATCTGCCTCCGCTCTACGACTACAAAGGGGGTCAATGAATGGGCCACTCAACGCAGGCAATCCTCCCTGGCCATACCTTACATGGATGTCGTTGGTATCCGCCCAGATCTCCAGCTCCCTCTCCCGTCTCCTCCGTTGCTCGAAGCTCTCGTTGGCCACGGCACCCATTCTCCAGCTGACCACCCAGCCGAAATAGACGGCCAGAAGAAACCGGATCACCACGAGGGCCACAATGGCCAGCAGGCTCAGGACGAGAAAGATGTTGGCGAGGATGCAGCCGATGGTCTGCGAGTCCACCACCCCCACCTTGATGGTGTCCACCAGACACCTGGCCAGTCGAGGGTTCCGGTTCAGGAAGAAGGTGATGTCTTTCCCTCCCATCTGCGGATTGGTCGAGATCAGCTCCAGCATGTCCGGGGGAAGAATGAAGTCCAATGGAGAGATCCAACGAAGCCGATCAAGGTCAAGTACGTTACTGTGCCACAAAAGAATCTGTCCATGAGTACAGGCAGCAATACAGGTGAATAGAAGAACAGGTGTGAATCCTCTTTAATATGAAACACATACCCGTCGTACACGACCAGACTGGAGTTGGTCATCTGGATGTCTGACCAATAGTAGAACACCTCGCCGATGAGGATCTGGCTCAGGCAGTTGATCAGGTAGGGCGTGGCCGTGTGGCATCCTCTTCCGCTGGGATTGGCCGTGGGATTGACAATGATCGTGCCATTAAAGGCGTTATTTTCGATGGGTATACAAGGAAACATGGAATTGATGGGAGAAGGAGACGGCGACGGCGACATGAAAAATGAGGATCTGGGTTGGATTACCTCTCGACAGCTACTGTAGTCCTGCTGGAACAGAAAGGACAGGTCTTTACCGTTTAACGAGTCGCCGCCTCCGAACGAGCGGGCGGCTGCTGCCGAGCCCTCCGGGAAGGTGGGATGCTGGAATCCATGCAGATTGTATACTTTCCCATGGATGATCACTCGGGATCCACCTACCTCGGAGACGTGGTATTGAACCGGAGGGAATCCGCAGATTACCTCGTTGAACCCAAACGTGAGAAACGCCACACTGAGAATAATCAAGGCAATGATGATGCACAGAGTCACCTTCTCTCGCCAAGCCTGCTGCACGTCCGGGCTTTTCATGCCTGCAGGAGGATGGGTGAGCAGTAAGTGTGAGTACTCGGATGATGATGCTGATGCTGATGCCAATCTTACCTGATCTCCGTAGACAGCACCCCAATATGCAGCAGGTCATGGTCCTGGAGCAACACACCCACGGCTTGGGTAGCTTTTTTCTCCAGGAGGGGATTTTGTCGGTGGGCAAGGGATACTCCCGCCGGATCGAATCCGCCCTTCCCAGGATGCTTACGCCACGTCTTGGTCTTTGTGTAGGGCTGGTCGAGTCAGAGGAAGCATCCTGCTGATCCAGCGACCTGGCAATGGAAAACGTATGAAATTGCCGGTGGCTCTTGTCGATCTTTTCTCGTTCATGCCGCACGAAGGAGGTTCGTCGACCACTACGGGCTGGCTTGTGCGGGCCGTAAATAATGGAGAGGCGTTGGTGGGACGATCCCTCATTATGGCGAGCGTTGGCCTGGGCGGGTGTGGTTTGGCTGCTCCGGCTGGCTGACTCTTGCTTGTCTGTACCTTGCGAAGGTCGGTCTGAGGTGGATTTGGGTTTGGATGGGGAAAGGATACTCACGTCAGGAGGGACTTCTTTGATCATATTTTTGAAGGGGTGACTGTCACTTTCTTCGAGGGTTCGGATAGCCACCTAGGTGCTATGGGTACGATCGGGCGACCAGCGACAAATAAATTAGACGACGTTCAAAGGGGATTGGCTGGGATCACTTGCGAAGTGACATTCAAAGGGAAAAGAAGGTGGTTGGAAACGAAGCAGAGAATTCGCAAGGAGATAAAGAGAGATGCTCTTCTGGCAATCGATGTCGCAGGTAAAAGTATCAAACCCGTGGCTCCTCGGGCATTTCTTCTGCACCCTCTAACAAACCTTATCGATCCATGCATCAAGTCGGTGATTGTGACTGCCACAACGCAACATGATCAGTGCGAAATAACAATCCTGTTTCATGGCCATCTACCCCATTCGGAGAGATTGGCAGGGACTTCGATGCTTAATATTTACAATGGTTGTAGGACCGTCAGGGGTAACCACATACCAATGTGGTGGTATGCGGTAATGAGACAGTCGGGTTTCTGATAGAAACATTACTCTAAAACACGTTCGGCGCCTTCAAGAAGTAGGTTCTTCGGAGAAGGTAATTTGACATTGTGTTTATAGAAAACTCAAAGAATTCATGTGATGCCACGCTAACTTAAGTAGGGATTCGAGGGAGGGGCGATGGTTATGGGAAGGCGTCGATAATTCTG
Source organism: Basidiobolus meristosporus CBS 931.73 (assembly GCA_002104905.1). Taxonomy (NCBI): domain Eukaryota; kingdom Fungi; phylum Basidiobolomycota; class Basidiobolomycetes; order Basidiobolales; family Basidiobolaceae; genus Basidiobolus; species Basidiobolus meristosporus. The sequence continues at coordinate 6,008 of MCFE01000758.1, forward strand.
AATCAGTTACAAATTTTGATCCCCATGCATCACGAGGGCCCAGCCAATCAGACAGGGCTCCCCCTCTTTCCAGAGAGCTGAGGATGAGCGCATTAACCCATGATTTGATCAACCACGTCAATGCCAGGCTTGATGCAACAGCCATAATACGCTAATACGTCCATTAGTTCTTCGATAACTCTTCAACCTAAATCATGTGGCTCTCACGTTCTAATCTGTGGATAGCAGCGGTATGCGGTTTAGGTCTCCTCACTATGACCTCGGTACAAGCGGAGGAGGCCCCCGAATGCACCTACTACGATCCTGACACGAAGAACTTCTACGATCTGCGTCCTTTGATTAGGGAATCAGGGTAAGCCCTTGGTTTCGAGGGACCAAACGTTAGTACTTCCCAGGAGCACTCCCTCATGATGACCGCCCGTTTGCTTCTTTGATAGGGAGGATTGGACCATGAAACCCAGGTCCGGCGGCGAGGCCAAGCTGAACGTTTGTCACGAAATCCTGGACTCCAAGACCGGCTTGAAATTTCCCCAAGGGGTTGGCTCCTTCTACAGAGCAGACGTAAAGGGTTATTCCATTGGGTAATGCCCGCTCTACTGCGCCATATCCCTCCACCCAAAACTATACCTTGACTAACCACCAGCTCCCTCTCCACCCTCCACACTATAGAAAGGCAAACACCAAACCCTTCGTCAAAGGTAAATAGTGGTATGTCCTTCCTCCGACTCAGTCCTAACCGTGCTTTAGAACAAAACCTGATGCTCAAGTACGTTGACGGAGACGAATGTCCAGGCAGTCAAAAGACCCGCACCTCCATGATTTTCTTCGAGTGCGACAACTCCGTGAAGGGCCAGGTTGATCCTCTGGACCGATTGGGCGTGCACTTGAACAGTAACTGACCTTCATTTTTGTCGACACTAGGGCGAACCCGAATTCCTTGCCGAACACGATAACTGCGTGTACATGTTCCGGTGGAAAACCCCCGCGGCCTGCCCGGTGGTCCAACAAAGCGGCAAAAAGCTGGGCGGTGGGGCGATCTTTGCCATCATGTAAGTTGAGTAGGAGACGCGCCTCCTTCACGCAGCACTAACCCCTCCTACGTGTGTAGTATGTCTGTGTTGGCCGGAGTCTACTTGATCGGAGGAATCATCTACAAGAGAGTTGTCCTGGGACAGCGTGGACTTAACCAACTGCCAAACGCCGAATACTGGAGAGCCATTGGAAACTTCGTGAAGGTGAGCGGGCACTGGCACCATGCAGCGAGGGGCCTATTTTCTAATCTTATTTCTGGCTCTAGAACCTCTTCCGCATGGCCTTCCCTTCATGCTGCGGCAACCGCTCACGTCAATACAACTATGGCCATCTGAACACCGATGAGGAAAATGTGTTTATTGACGAGGATGACGAAGAATAGATGTTGTCCAGTCGATGAAAAATCCCATTTTACAAATAAATGCTTACATCAGTGAAACATTCACCATCGAGCGACGAGATAGCGACGAGGTAGACATTAGGATAGAGTGCGTATTAGAGGATAGGGGGTCTGTTTAGAATGCAAAGTCAGTACGGAACGCGTTCATGTCCCTGCGGTCACAGGCGGCAATCAGATCCGGTCGCTCGATCCAGTCCATCGCCATCCGCAGAGTATCCCAGATATTGTCAGACATCATCGAGTTGATCGTCGAGCCGTCACCGCTCTGAAGCGCCAATGCCTGGAGAAGATGCTCCGCAGCCTCCTTATGCTGGCCCAGATTGATGCAGCTCACGGCAAGGTTGTATCTGGCCCGGATGTAGTTGGGGTTGATTTCCAGGGCGTGGAAGTAGGCATCGATCGCCTTGGACGGGTCATGGGAATTGGCCAGGGTGGCACCCAACTTGTTCCACAGTAGATAGTCTTCAGGCTTGTACGCGAGCGCAGTCTGGAAGCAATCCACCGCCTTCTCGTATTCCTCGGCAATGTTCAGCAGAACCCCTAGACCGACCTGGACATCAGGGTCGAACTCCTGCTCAGCATTGGCCCGGACCGCTTCCAGATACATCTCCATCACTGCTGCCTGTCTGTCGTATTGTGAGCTACTACTGGGGTGGCATAGATTTGAATACCTGTCATGGTTACGAATCCACGATTCCAGAGCATCGTACGCGTACGACTTGTACCCTTCGTTGGTGTACGAGACAGATAGTCCCATCCAAGCGTCCAGGATCTTGGGGTCGATGTCGATGGCGCGCTTTAGACTGGCTATCGCCATACCGTCCTGCTCGTTCTCTTGCTGTTTTGTCCCTAGAAGATACCACGATTGGCCGTCCTGTGGATCAAGCTGAACTTTGGCTTCCAATACGAGGATAGCATTGTTGAGGTCGCTGTTGAGGTCGATGTTCGCATCCAGCAGGCTAGGATTCTCAAGGTAGGGATTGTTGGCAGTAAACCGGTATTCCCCGTCAAGAGAGCTGGCTGTGTCTTTGGCTGTGTTCCATTGCTCCTCCATTGCCTCCCACTCGGAATCCTGGGGCGCAGTTCCCAAGTGGTTTTTGTATTCTTCCGACCAGCTCTCCAGTTGGTCGGCATTTCTAAACGCTTCCTCCATTTCACCAAACTCTTGATCCTGAACCTCATCCCAATCGGCCTGTGTGCGTTCGAATTCTTTAGTCCAGTCTTGCTTGGGCAACGGTTGGGAGAACGTTGCGTTTGACGACTCTCCGAACTCCTCGGCCCAGCTTCGCTCTAGCTTGGCTGCTTCGCCAATGGACATCCCTGCGTCCGATTGTCTGTTCAAGTAGCTGTCTATCCGGTCTTCAAACTCCGTGGCCCACGTGCTTCCGCCCTCGGCAGGTACCTTCTGCTCGACAATCTTGTTTCCTTCCACAGTTGCTTCCTGATCACGCAGCTTCCGCATCAGGCCCAAGAATGTTGAATTCTGAAACTTGGGATTGGACGCATCGATCGATTCCAACAGGGCGCCTGCAGTTTTGGCCAATGCCTCTTTCGGATCGGAGATATTCTCTTCTTCTTGGAACTCCTTTGCCCAAGATTCTTGATCCATGAATTCGCTCTCCCAAGCGGCCTCTATAAAACACCAATGGAGTTAGAAAGGTGCTACGTTTCCAGTAAGCATCCATCCTCTCACCCTGCTTCGCAGTCTCATATGCTTTGTCAAACTCCTGGGTGTCGTGGGGTAAACTGGGGCCTTCATACTTTTCGAACTCACTCTCCCAATGATGCTGGTCAGCTACGTATTATCATGAGCGCATGTTAATGAGTTTCTTCAGGAATCGTGCATGTAGAGCCAAACTACCTAAAGGCGCTGCATGTTGAAAAGCCTCCTCAAACTCTTTGAAGTCGTGGAAATTTGGCCCTTGTGCTTCAACACCTTTGCCGTGTCTCATGAAGTCGTTTGCCCAGTCTGAGTTGACTTGTGGCGGTGGTTGCATGTGTATATTATCTAATTCCCGGTTTAAGCCTGTGAAATTGAAGGTCTCCATGGGTTGACCACCCTCTTGCAGAAACTCCTCAGTAAACTGAAGGCCAAGGTGTTTGGTTATTATTGTAGGCTATCAAGAACAGATCTGGCCAACTCAACTTACATTATGTTCCATGGAGTTTGAGACGTTCGGTCGGTTGAATGCCTAAAACGAAAAACAAGAAAGTTAGCCCCTGGGATCAAGCGAGTGTACAGGGATCAACGCTACCTTACGGCCAGAGGTTTCCCCGTACCCTGCCTCAAATCTATCCTAAGACAAAGGACCAGTGAGTTACGGAGATCTTGTGCATAGCAGTCTACCTGGAGCTTACTTGTTGCAACGAACGATCTTGACCGAAATTTTTCATCAGGCTAGACAAACCATTTCCTCCGGAGCAATCAGCTCCAGAGTCCACTAAGTTTTGAAACGCCGACATGCCTTTGTTCGCCTAACTATTGGTATTACTAATGAAAGAGTGGACTGTGTCCAAGAGTGAAGCTTAAGTGTGTTTGCTGAGTGGCGCACTATTCCCAGGAATATTTAACCAAATGCGGGGGGAAGCCGAGAGAAAGCCGAAATTTATCCATTTGTACTTGACGTATAGTATGTTTATTATAGGGAGCACAACGATGTTTCAGTTTATCTAATATTGGCACGTGAATTGAAGGTCATGAGCGGTGAGGTGATTCAACCAGTGAAGCGGAACTGACCAGAGAATGGGCAGATATGCTCTTCAACAGGGCGCTTAGATCAGTTCTAGATCCTTTGGACCTTTTAACGGTAGAATAAGAGCCAGTGAAGATTTCCGAGGAGTCGCTATCGTCTTCGCACAACGAGCTGCCGGAAGTCACCTTCAAAGCGTCTTTGAACTGCTCCACCTGAGGCGAGATCCTGCCTACGGGCTTCGATTCGAAGGTTCTGATGATAGGCGCAGCGAGCCTTGGTTGCTTTATCTTCGACACAAATTTGTTCTTGGGAGGCTCTGAGTGGATGAACTCCAGCAGTGCCGGCTCGTAGACCACATCCAAACGTTCATTGAGGTCAGGGAACAGTTGTTTCAGCTGGCTTTCATGCTTCAGAATCTCTCGGATCTGCTCTGGGGATGCAAATTGCTTTGTTGGCCAGGCCTGTGGAGAGGCCACTCCCTCAAACCATAATCCTTCGGCTTTTCTGGCCTGGATCAAGTTCGAGGAATAATCCGACAATCCTCCAATGCATAGGAGGTCTCCCGCGTAAAGCAAATAGTCCAACAGAATTTGATCCATAATCCCTGGCTCAGCCGAGCTTTGGTGGATGTGGAACCATATGGGCAAAGCTCGGATGAGCTCGTCGCCCGCTTCTCGGTCAAGCAGCTTCTTGAAGACCAGAAGGATGTTGGTACAGTCCGCGCTAGTAATATGTTCTCTTGCGCCGTAGTCTATTAGCTTTTGGTGTAAATTAAGCCTAAATCGCAGATTCAGTGCTTTGTCAGCTATCACGGTCGACCCACTACGTGAATGTTTATGACTAGTGGCGTGCAGGTTGGGCGACAATGAGTTGATTAGAAAGTGGGTATATTCGCTTCGCACTACGAAGCTGTCGTTGGAAAGGAAAGGCAGAGTGGGAGTGAGGATGGGGAAAGGCACCTCGTTCCTTGATTTCCCCTCAGTTTGAACCAGATTGTTCATGCAACGGAGTAACTCGAGTTCGAAGGGAGGCATTGGCGAGGGTGTGCTGCTCTCGTTCGGCTGTAGCTTGTTGACTAGAAATGCTAGGATATCGTTGATCTGCTCAGTGTAGTACAAGTGAGTCCCCAGCCCAGCTGTTTAAAAGTCCGGTTAGTTGATGCGCCTGGCAAGGATTTGTATTGAGAAAATTACTTATTGCTGAGAGCAAACCACTCTTGAGTTCGGCCTCCAATGCCGAGGGTTGTTCGGTCGGATTGTTGTGATACGTTGCTCGCAAACAGCCTACGAAGCAATTCAGGTATTCGAGGACGGAGATACCGATGCTGGGGATGGGGGAGTTCAAACACGACTCGAGAACCTTCACCAGCGCAACATTCTTACAGGTGGCTTTGTCTGTTTGGCATTCATTCAGTAGCCTCAACACCTCGTTCACTATGATGTGACGATAGGACGTCTATTTGAAATCAAGAGAATTTAGCTATCTCGGGCTCGGCTCGGCTATGTGAGCGACAGAAATTACCGCTACCAAGGGCATCATAAAAGAGACCAAGCTGATGGGCAATTGTGTCGTTTCGTACTGGTGATATTTCTCTATGTAGCTTCACGTGACAGCTTAGCAAGTCTGCCGCAAAGTGCGATTGACAAAACCTTTACCTAAACACCGAATCTACCACCAGAAATAGGTTCAACGGCGCACTGCACTCCAACAGTTGCTGCAGGCATTTCAATGCAATAAAGTTGACTTGGTCTTCGTTGGTGCCTTTCTCCGACGAATCGCTCAGTGATTTCCGTGCGTCCACCGCGTCCAACCTTGCCAACATCAATTAACAACAACGCCCCGAGTAAGCGAACTGCTCGGTACCAACCTATCTTTTGGAACGTCGAGTTGAGTGACGTTGTTCAATATTCCGTAGACCAATTTGGTGTAATATGCTTTGGAGTGAGTTGTTTTCATAAGTGGCGAAACCAAAATGGAATAGATTCCGTATAAGCCTAATAATCTACGTTTGCAGCTCGATTAGCTGGAAGTGTGACGAGAAAAATCCACCCATAATTAGCGGTACCTTTGCCCCAAGGTGTTTTCAGAGTCGCAACAAGCCAGTTCGGAAAATCGAGTTACTAGGCAATCTATGCTAACGGTCAAGGTCTCATCGACGCCGATTGTTGCAGCGTCAAAATGAAGGCAGAAATTGTGAAACTAAAGGATAATATGGGATTCGTTAAGTAGCTGTAGACGTGGGAGAGTTCCGGTACAAGCATTACCATATTTCCCGCTTGCCAGGCGGCGTCGTTCAATTGCGCTATGCACTTTTCTGTAACTCTAACAGCACTTTTGGCAAACAGGTTGAGGTCTTTTTCGCAGCTCTCAACCAATTGCTGGAAAATCTTTAGAGCAACGACAACACCACTGTTTTCGACACTTTGGTTAGGAAAGGGAATCTGAGGAAGAGTCAATTTTGCTGGTCACTAGAACTTACTCCCAATTTTTCTTGGCCAGATCCTTCAGTAAGCATTTCTCTAAGTACGCGGACACTTTAAGAAGTTTCACTGGCCTTGAGGAAGCGTAGTAGGACAAGTAAGCAAGCTCGCTCTGTCTGGGACCTTTCTCCACTCCAGTCGGATAGCAGTTGTTTACTAGTCTAACATGGTTTTTGCTTGGAATACAAGAACACATTTCAAAAGGCTATATACCTCCAAGCAAGGGAAGGTCGACACTAAAGGCCACTTCGGAAAGAAATGGACTATATAGCAAGAATCCAGCCCGAGAGTAATTAGCCAACTTCGGTACACAGGAATAATTCGACCAGTTATTGCGTAGAATTCCGAAATAGATTAGAGCAAATTTTGTAGGCAGGGAATTAATTGTTTTGCTATTTTAAAGGACATAAATACGCTCATTTGTCAACGACGAAAATGGAACCTGCGATAGAATTGGCAGAACCACTACATTGATACCATTTATACCGGCAGATCCTGGATAGGAAAACTGGGCATTGTGATCTCACTTGGGTGCAAACTCGTCCAAATCAATTGTCTATGCGGTTAGCAGTCAGTATTGATGACAGCCAACCCAGACAAATATGGCCATCTCCTTGTTGCTACGACAACGCGCTATTCTGATCCATGAAAGTAACGGGTGATTCGGTCCGAAACAGATTGGATTAACATGGACTGCTACTCCGGACTCCGACTAGTTAATCACGTTGGTGTAGATTGGTAGATTGGTGCAAAGTACAGGTCTCAACATGATGAATTCTCCGTGCCAAAGTAAACTCTTGCCAAGCACACTTTTCCTTCCAAAATCATAGCCAATAGACGCAAGAGAACTATATAAAGGACTACAATTAGAGTGCGTCTTCGTTCTCTCCTTCGCCACTACCACAAAATCAATTGAATGTCTGTTCCAAGCATTGCCTTGTCTTGCAAATTCATGGAATCCCCTCGACTATCTTCGGTATGTCCAGCAAGCCTATATTCTCGGTGCCAGCAATTTTTGTTTATCCATTTGCTAACACTGCCTCTCCCACACAGAGCTCGACACGTCTGTCCGTAGCCGTGAACAAGAAGTGAAGCCCAGAAATATCGCAATGTGGATAAGAACGGTGTCGTTCACCTCCACGTCAAGTCTGGTTAGTTCCCAGTGACCAACGCCATCTCCAAGCCGGAGCAAGGCCGAAGATATTTATTGGAAAAGCACTATGCTGTTTGGGATGATCTGTCACTGTGGCGATATTATATATCCTCGCCCAAATTATGCACTGCCCGTCCCACACGTCTGCAAGAGTAAAGCTGGCTTGACCTTGATTGGCGATGCCGCCCATCTCATGTCTCCAATTGCTGGTGCTGGTGTCAATATGGTCTTGTGGGATGGAAAAGAGCTCGCCTTGACCATTGCCAATGCTACCAAATCAAGTAAACCTCTAGCGGCCGCTATTACGGATTATGAGAAAAAGATGTATGGTATGACGTGCCCCGCGGTTGCATTGAGTGCTTCCAAACTTAGTCTGATCTCTTCGGCGGCCTCAGTGTCTGAGATCGTTGAGGTGATGGCTCGAGCAAAGAGCAAAGTCCGCTCGTGAATGACACTCTTGGCCTCGCTTTAGCACCTTATAAATACCAATATGAGGGGAGTTGGCAACGCTGTCTCGATGGTCAAGCTGAATTTCTGAATCTTTGTGGAAGGTCATTTTATCGTGATGCCTTTTTATTGGCAGTGGAAAGAATCGTTGTGAGCAAGCTACTGTTTCATAGATATGCCTAATCATATGTAAACTCTTCCCGACAAGATTGACTACAATATACAAGAGCGATGAAGAAACAACGGGCCACATCAGTAAGATTACTATGGCATCGCTTGCGAGTGGCTCAAATTGATATTCTATCTAATGGCTGAGTTTTCCATGATGTTATTGTTGCGTTCAGAGCACTAAAACTAATGCTCAAACCTACAAAAGCCATGGTACCATATAAGAAGTGTGAAATTATGGGTAGAAAGGTGGCTAAATGGTCGAGGTTGGAGTTCTAAGGTTCCATGTACTGGAGTTGCTCTGTCATCAATCCTCTATGCCGTAAGCATTTTAGGCCTTGGATACATAGAATTTTACTGCTCTCGGATCCGGGCAAGGCAGTCATATAAATTTAGAACATTGAATGCGGAGTGACAGGGGTTGCAAATTCGAATACGCTCATCCGAAATTCACAGGCTAGAAGACTCTGCCTTGTTCTCCCTCAGTAACAACATTGGTTACACTTGCCTTTGGTGAGAGCCGATTTTCCTATCCACTCATGTCGTAGCCGAAAAAGCCGTAATGGCACCGATGGTAGGATTCTCCGGCACGTTCTCTCGTAGCGGGTACCTTGGCTCGAGAACATTATTCACCCCCCAGTCCTAAGGTCAAGACTAGTACGAAGACTTGGGCTTGTAATCCACGCTCATACACACTTCTGTGAACGTGACACCAGACCCATTGTCCCTCCATTACCCAACTCAACCCACATAATTACACTAGACCCCACACTAAAAGTCAAGTAGTCCTTCTCGAAGAAGAGGAGCAAATTAAATCCCTGGGTAACAATCAATCCCGAGATCGGATATTCGGCACTTTAGATGTCATAAGGCCGGTACGGTGATGTCAGTTTGGTTGGTGACTAGTCATGCCATGATATCATATGTTCATTTAGGAATAGGCGGACTTTTGTTTGAAAAATAGAGAAGCCGCTCACTTCGACGTTAACATGCTAACACGTACCTTCTATTTCATACTATTCCTGGTGTTTTTGGGATCCTATGGATTGACCATTAATTCCCTCTTTTCCACTAGCTGGATTCACTTCATGCAGCCTGCAAACACCCCTCCTGGCCCCAGGCCTTCTCCATTTCCTGGCCGCACCTCAGTCTACTATGGTCTGTTTCACCAGTGCACCATTGGCGGGCGGTGTAATTCGTTTCCTAACAGCACCAATGGTGACTGCCAAGAGCCGGGCTTTTGTATTCTGTGGAATCTGGCCAGAATTGCCATGATCTTGGCTGCAGTCATAGGTTCCTATCTTGTGATACATCTCCTCGGTCTGGTATTCGGAAGCTCTGAGAAGCGTCAACGAGGCTGGAAAATCGTGGTGTTCGTATTGTTTGTCATAGGTAAGCTAGTTTATGTCGCTTTGTTTTCGTAGTCAAGATACTAAGTGGGAAACCTCTAGCACTCTTTCAAATCCTAGGGATGGCGATCATAGCGCACCTCTTCTCCACCTCCACACTGTTCTATGTTGGAACGAACTATGGTAGTTGTTTTGTGCTTAATATTATCAGCTGGATCGTCGAAGTGTTTTCAGCAGGGTTTCTCTTTGTATATTCCTGGAAGCACAGTGGTGTTGCCCAATACGAGCCCATCCCCGAAAATCCAGCAGACGAGCATGCTCCACCGGCCGTCGAACACACCTACACAAACCCACCAGCAGCCGTGCATTCCGAGGCGTCGGAACGAAGCCTGCAAGAGGAAACTAATTGAAGTTTGACACTTGTTTAATTATTTGCATGACGAGCATTTCTCAATAAATTGAATCTTCAATCCAAACTGTGAACAATGTGACTTGTTTCATCACCACCGATCCAGCGACAAACCAATCAACGCCAGGATTGCTGAAGTAATTCTATCATTAAATGATGATGGCGGCTAGATTCAGGTTTGCTGAACGAACCAACCAGGAAGTCTTGTAACAAACGAATTTAGGCGGATATAGGCGCATTCAATGACTGCTTTGAAATGCATGGAATCGATTTGAGATTCACTGGCAAAACGTGACCGCCAACTAGAGATATTTTCTCACCTAATGCTTCTTTCTATTCAACCCACACTCCGCCTCTGACCTCCACAGCTTTGCACATATTTCCAAGCGTACATAGTGTTTTGTCTTTGTTATTGCTGCCCCAATGTTCCTTCAAACGGACGCCAAGTTTTACTTTCCGAAGGCTGTGACTACAGTTGAAGGCGACACACTGAACGTTGAAGAGCTCGCTGCAAAGTACAATTTAATATTGTTAACACTAAAGGTATCTCTCTGCTTTCAACCTTCAAGGAAGTTCGTCAGACCAACCACTGAATTCTCGTAGGCACCAGGGTGTCCAATATGCCCCCATTTGTTAATGCTTTTGAACTTCCTCGGCTTAAGCTTGACAAGCCCTGGCGGGGCTTTAGAAGATCCTTTTGAGCACACCACTCTGCAGGTATCCAAAGAAGATTTGGAGGTATCGTAACCATTTTTCTCAAGCTCATATTTCAACTGGCAGCTAACCTAACCCTTCTTAGTTCAATCGCATTCTGCTACGCACCGACAGCTATTTCCTAGTCCTATGCCCTGGGGAGGTTTCACAGCTTGTGGAACTACGGGAGGCCACGAACTTCGGCGAACACTCCTTTATCGTAGATACTGAACTTTCTCTGTCGCGCAGCATTGGTCTATGCATGACGATGACTCATATCTGGCCATCAATACTCCACATACAGCCATACACTCTAAAAATCTCACCCATCAAATTTGGCAGAGAGCCAGGGTTTTATGGACACCATTCTTTAATGTCATTCTTGAGCGCGACCAGATTTGAGGTCGAGGTTCGGTCACTGCGTACCATCTATCGTGCGGATAGAGTGATGGATAACTTGAAGGAGCTTATCGAAAGAACACCGGTGTTTGTCACCAAATCCTTCATCTTGCCTATCGAAATATTGGATCGGACGCTTCAGTACTTGGATTTCGCCACTTTGCAAAATATCATGAACGTTTCGAGGCAGTGGCACATGCTTGGCTTGCGCACGTTGAAGAATCAGCTTCGGAGCTCCATTGAGGCGCTCAAAGAGCTGCTGCCCAAGCTTGACAATGGGGAGATTGCAATGCTAATCCACAATGACCATTGGAAATGCTACTACAGACCGCCCGTGCCGGTCAGCATGCTCAATCAGAGACTATCCAAGTTAATCATAGGAATCTCCAATGCGCAAACCGCATCCAGCTCAACATGAATGGAAACGGACACCACTAGCCATATATGTATAAAATCACTATATAATTAACGATAACCACCCAGCCACCATGTACTCGTTGGTAGCGTATGTGCGGTGAATGTAAACACTTTGCTGACAGCAGTTTATAAATAATCGGAAATTTATGTAAGATTGGCATCTGCCGCCCTCATCTTCAATTGGTCCATTTTACTACACCCATCTAACCCAAAAACATCGTGATCCTCGAACCAGCCAATGTTTCGACTATCAAGAACCATGAAACACTGAAACATGGCTCTGCTGCAAAGCAATTACCGGGGTTTCAAAGGCTTATAGAGCATACTCCCACTGCTCTCACTCCCCTCTTCACTAGGCGAGTGGCTTTGTGAGGCAGACAGGTTGAGGGAGGACAAGTGAGCAAGCTGGCTGGGAGTCTGGTAGCCGATTCTCTCTAGAGATTCGGAAGGGATGAGCCCGCTATTTGAGGACCAGTTGCTCAAGGCCTTCTGGGTCTTTCTGCGCTTTTGCTTCTCGAAATCCGACCATTTCTTCATGACAATCTTTGCGGCGTCGAACTCCCCGTCCGCATCCCCATGACTCTCTTGTTTGCCGGTGCCGGCAACCTTTCTGGTCTGTCCCCAGCTGAAATCATCGAAATGCCAGAAGGAGTACACCGGTAACACGAAATTCCATATAAACAAGGCCAATAGGTAGATCAGCATCCAGCCAACATACACCAGTTTTCTAGTGGTCATCAGGATCAACACCGCCGGAAGCCCTAGGATGATCGCAAGCAGGATCAGGGGGATAATCGGGACTGGGGTGGTGATGAACGAGATCACCACCAGATAGATCGTGAAGCAAATGGCAGCGGGTAGCACAACGGTCCCAACCAGCTCCATAAACACCACGAACTGCATTGAGAAGCAGAATGTACCACACAGATCACGAATAAGCACCAACTCCAGCAGGTTGTGCACCGTGGAATTGATCCAGCGTCGTCGCTGCGACAAGAGCACTCTGAACGACTCTGGCACCACTGTTTTGCACACAGCCTGTGGTACGAAAATCATCTTGCGCTTAGGGAAGGTGCGCAGCATCATAGTGCTGAGGAAGCGATCCTCGCCCAGAAGGAGAAGGTTCTTCTTGTGCAGAGTGTCGACCACGTTTTCGGAGTAGTGATCGATGATGTCGGGGCTGGCCAGCACGGGGACCCAAAAGTCATTCGAGCCTTTGGGCGCCTTGATCCGATACATACAGAAGCATCCCGGCAGGCAGGTCACCCCTCCGAATATGGACTCGAAGGCCTTGTTTAGATGGTGGGAGATGTAGTACTCGAACACCTGGATCATGGTCACCCAGCTGTTGCGTTTGTTGGCGATCTTCGTCTCCCCACAAAGACCCATGATCTGGGGATCGCGCACCATACAGGACACCATACGGGTGACCGAATCTGGATAAACTTTGGTGTCCGCGTCCACCATGAGCACGATCTCGAAATGATCTGGACTAATGCCGGTGACGCTCCAAATCGCATTGAACAATTCGTACTCCATCTCGGTCATGCGGTCATCAAACATGACATGCTGCAGGAAGGACATCAGGATGATCTGGCTGTCTCGCTTGCCTCGGTTTCCGGGCTTGGGGCCGTCCGCTTCCTCAGGAGTGCCGCACTTGGCGATCACGATCATGGGGACCTTGGTCTGCTTCTCCATCGGCACGGTGGACTCGTCGAATCGGTAGTACCCAGCGTATACCTTGGCCATGTTGTGTCTCTTGGCGCCGTCGGCGATGGCTATGTATGAATAGGGCTGGACGTGCTCGGGGGAGATGACAAAATCCTTCATCATCGAGACACAGATGTCTGGGGTGGAAAGTTGGTTTCCGGCCCCCACAATCAGACCGTCAGCGATCACCAGGATCATCTTGTGTGAGACTGGGTAGTCGGTCAAGGCCAGCGAATCTAGCGTGGTCCGTATGCCCAGCTCGTCCTCGGAGTACGCGGTCACCAGCATGATGGTGTAGGCAAGGGGGAAATTGAACGGTTGGAAGGCGGCGGGCGGTGCCGTTGGCGGCACATGGATGTTTCCGAGTATGGTGGACGATCCGGTCGAGTTGCGTCTCGAGGTACTCCCGGGCGTGGCCAATGAGCTGACCGAGTCGCTCCCCCAGCCCCTGTTTTTGGCCCTCATCTCATGTGAGAGGTTGTTGTAAGACCGCTTCGTAGAAAAATCATGCTGTGGCGTGGAGAATCGACTGGTGCTCGGTAACAGGAGATTGCTGGATTTGGCCGGGCTGTTTCCGTTTCGGACGTAAGAAGGAATGGCGACGTTGCTCGGACTCTCGCTCCATTTCTCGATGGCCTCGATACGCTTCCGTCGCTCTTCGTAGGTCTCCTGACGAAAGCTGCCCAGCCGCCAGCTCAGCACCCAGCCGAAGAATACCGCGAGGAAGAATTTGCTCAGAACCACACCGAGAATTACGATCAACGATATATAGAGGATGATGTTTGATATGATGCATCCCATCGACGTAGTGTCCAGTGAGCCCACTTTCAGAATGCCCACCGCGCAGTCGGCCTCATCTCGATGATAGTTGGCCAGCATAAAGGTCACGTCTGTTCCACGATATGGCGAGTTCTGCGACCCAAGCTGTTCGTAGATCGGTGGCTTTTGGTAGGCTGTCCTCAGTGAGTTCAGCAGATTCATGTCCAGGACATTGCTTCGTAGAGGTTCAGTTAGATCTCGACCGTTCTCAAATGATACACGTCACTACAATTACCCGTTGTAGACCACAAGGTTCCGGTCCTTCCTCTGGATATCCTTCCATTCATAGTAAACGTCGCCCAGCAGCGGTAGACCCCGCAATGGGTTCGTGTTCAAACCCAGATGGCATCCAACACCGGCGGCATTTTCCGTCGGGTCTGGATAGTGGGTGCTGTTGCGTACGACGCAAGGAAAGAACGTCGCGGGGACGGCCCCGTTGCTCCCTCCCCACATCCTGTTACACCCCTTGTTCGTGCTCTGGAATAAAAAAGAGATGTCCATCGAACCAGCTATGGCTGTGATGTCCCCGCCTTGAGGGATCAGGCTATTGGTGGAATGGGAGTAACCGGCAATTTGATACGCTCTTCCATGGACCACAGTATAGTCCGAGCCTATTGTCCCTTGCCGGACTCTTGGGGCAACCCTCCATCCACACAACACCTGTTGTAATCCAAAGGTAAGAAATCCGACGACCAGACACAGGAAGAAGATGATTGTGCAAAGAGCCATCTTCTCCCGCCACGCCTGCCTTTTTTCTGGGGTCTTCATACCTAAATGAGGCTTCGGTTAGGAAATGGCTCGTAAACCCGAGACGCCATTGCTCGATAATTACCGCAGCATGAAAGGATGGGGCTCGGCGCGTAGAACGTGATCACCCTGGAGAACACTATCCAACAGCTGGGGCATCGCTTCTTTGCGGTCGGTTGAGGCGGCTTGTTTGGTTTGTTCTCTCGTGTCTCGGTGCCAGCACGGTTGATTATATTCTCCCGCGCACCCCGGGCGTAGCTTCTGGCCTTGGCTGCTTCCGTATTTTGATTCAGGTAGCGCCTTTCCGGCCGACGCTCTGGACGAACCAAAGATCTCTTCCGACGTGGTGGTTCGGAACGTCCGCGTGCCTCCACATTTCTATGATGATCGGACCTGCTGCGAGAGGGGGAGCGAGGATAGGAGTCCGTGGATTCATTGGCCTGTGGGTAGATCTCGTCCGTGGCTATTCGCGCGGATTTGGACGAGAAGTTTTAGCTTTGTGCCCAATTTGGACATCATGTACTAATTAAGAGGAGAACTCACCACGATGATTTGATAACCGCTGTAATTCCACTCTATCAGTCACATTGGCGGTGAAACGGGGTGGTCTACTGGTGTTACGAAATGCATGGGGGTTGATTGGTCGGTTGCTGTATGCGCTGTGGGAGCGGGGATGTTCAGTTGGGACTACGGAGCGCCTGTGGGTAGCGGGTGAATCTGGGCAACAACATATGCGAATGAGCCATTTCTGTCGCACCTTCAGAAAAACATTCAATCAATACCTTGCTTGCTTAGCGCGTCTTGTATGTAGCTAGAGTGGAATTTGGGAGCTGCATCAAAGCCTTGCTCCGTGTAAATATCGTTCGAAGCAGGGAGGTTGGCACTGTGGTGCTCGGGCTCTGGAGAAGAAGGGGTTGTGTGATTTTGTGAGTGAATCCGCCCAGAAGTTGTCTTGTCCGAGTCGCTCTTCCTGGCAATAGGCATGGATAGACTTGCAGTGGTTGTGGGGTGGGAGGATAGAGAGGAACTTGGAGCTAATGCAGGTAGCTGAGAGGTTTGCTAACAAAAATGGTGGTTACTGTGCGTAAAGTCCAATGCACGAGAAGGGAAAATCTAGTTAATAAAGCGAAGCGATCAAGCTGGTGGGTGTCGGTTGACTTAAAAGTACATAAATCACGAGGGATATCAAAGCCACAAAGTCTTGTAATCAAAGGGAAATGGGACGAAATTCGAGCTCACTGAGCGAGGGCCGAGGTAAAGATCTTTTAATGTCAGGTAGCTCCATTGGATGGGGCATGTCATTACGTGGGGAACACCATGATTGCATTGATATCCCAGTTCCCAGGCACGTACAAATAGAAAGCAGCACAGAGGTAGGGGGGAATAGTTTTGAAATCTTGTTTAGAAGAAGCCAAGTATCACAACCTCGAGTGATTATCTTGACCGCATTTGCCTAGAGAGTAGTCAGGAATCCTCGTCCCACCACAGGTGCAGCACGAACTGGGGACTTCCTTAACCGAATGAAACACATGTCCATCACAGCTACAGCATTTATCCAAGCCTGTGTAATGTTGCGAGATGAAAAATCATTTTTTAATCATGTCCATTTTGGTAGGCGGTTTACTCCTTTCCACGTATTTAACTAAGTTAGTTAAAAGGCCACCACAGATTGGTTAAAAGCCGAATGTTTGATAAGCAAACTTTAACTCTTGCCAAATCAGTCTGATCTTGATAGAACCCTCTATTAGGCAGCAGAAGCAATATATATGAATTGGGCACCGTTGATACTTGGTAATATGGTCATTATTAGCGAAAGCGTAACCCAACCCCAACCTGGTGACAAGACACGTCCTCGTGTGAATCAGGAACAGATTAAGGTTGAAGGTGTGAAGGAATGGGGTAGAGCACGTTGAACGTCCGTTCTTGCGAACACTCAATTGTAGGCCTCCCCCTTGGTCAGTTATAGGCTTTCTCCCTCGATCCCTCGATCAATTACGGGCAAGTTTCTCGATCACATCTCAGCAGAAAACAAGCGGAATCAGCAAATCGAGCATATTTGCTCGATCAAATCTGAGCAGAAAACGCGAAGAGATTTGGGTCGGCATCGCTGATTAACCAAAACTGGGAGGCATATTTTAGCCGTCCCATGAGTCTCTGGCATTCAAACTCAGAAGGGGCCTAGAAGAAATCCATTGTACAACTTGATCAGCGCCGCGAATCATATTGCATTCGCCCTACACCGAAATCGTGGCTTAAATCGGAGCGATTGGCCGTCGTTGGTTGGTTATTGTTTGCCAACATCAATCTGGCAAGTGGCTCACCGGCTCGATATGGTCATAGTCGTCTGGAGAAGGTATTCGAGGCAGCATTGTGAAACTAGTCGAGGCTACGAATGCACGCTCAACTTGGCAGGTCCGTTTGCCTGTTCCATCAACTAGTCTCACTGTTTGCTTTTCAACAACGTTTACCCGTCTTTGCCAACCTAGAATAAGTTCTGCGTGACTTTCCATTGGCTCCGACTGGGCTTTAACTATTTAAAGTCGGGGGATGAACGGTTGGGCCAATGGCAGCCAACTCAGCAACATATAAATCCACCGACTTGGGCCATTATCTATTGTATCAAATGCTTCAAATGAATAGTTCTCATCTTGACAAAATACCCCACAATCCCGGGTCCCGTTTAAGCTCCTTCCCCTCGAATGACATGTGTTTTACTTCGGCGGATAGCGGTCTGCTGGGCGTTAATTTCTCCATCTCCTCCCAATCCCAAAGCCCCGAACTCTACCTAAACAACCACAACAACAACAACAACCTACAGCAATCGTTCTCGAGTGACGAGGACCTTAGTCCCATCACACCTGGCTTCATGCCGTCGGGCTCCTATCAGAGCAGCAGTGACGGCCTGATGCAGAAATCGATGGAGAGACTTTCGGATGTAAATCCATTGGCCGCCACGACAATGACCTTCACCTACACCAAGCAAATGTACATGAACCCGCAAAGCCGGCCGCCACTCCAATTTTACCCTCAAGTTCAGCCTCAAACATACCCGCTCCCCACGCCGCCCCCCGAGAAGAGCCTGATGTTGAACCGCGGCAACGAGGGCTGCATCTCGTGGAACAGCCAGGAGGTTGCCAAGCCAGGGTACGCATGCCCCAATCCTCCTCCCATGAACGCGACCAACGAATTCTTCTACTCCCTTCAGAGCCCAGTAAATAAGTCATTCCCCATAGAAGCACAGCCGTTCAACGTTGGCTACGCCGGTGATCGTTCCAACGGGTCGAAGGCCTCCAACGGGCTGCTCTACCCATGCATCTATCCGAACTGCCAAAAGTTCTTCACCTCTCTGAGCAACCTCCGTTTACATAGCCGCATCCATTCCGCCGACCGCCCATTCAAGTGCAACATCTGCTCCAAGTTTTTCCTTCGCAACCATGACCTTCGCCGACACGAGAAGATCCACCTTGGATTGAAGCCGTATCCCTGTTCCAGATGCGGCCGCTGCTTCGGCCGCTCCGATGCCATGAAGAGGCACATGCTGATGAAGCGGTGTGCGGAGTCGAGCCCTCGAGTGAAATCGGAAGATACCAAAGAGTGAACGCCCACTCACAATTCATTGTGCATTCTGTAAATATAGTTCATGCTTTTGCCCATAAATTTCCTGTGAAATAATTCGCTTTGATCGGCTTCCCTGGTTGCTTTTGCCTCAATAAAAGCCCTCATTTTGTACACTGCTACTCTGGTCGGGTTCGCCCATCAATATCGATCTGTTTTGTCCATCCATGCCGCGATTCCCTAAATTATGAATGAGTCGATCGAGGCGCTGGATCATGGGATCTTACATACATCATGTGGCGTTTCTGACGAATGGGTCGATGAGAAGCTGGGTTTGGAGCTAATGGTTGTGGTCCATTCACGCCTATCATATCGAGCAAGTCCAAAGGTGATTTGGTCTGGGATGCTCGGAAATTAATCAGATCTTTCATTTGCGACAATGATTACCAATGTTGTTGATTAATGCAAGCACCATAACCTCGATCACAACCTCATCTAAAATGAATGTGATATTCTCAATTATCAACAGTGGAAATTTCTCAGTATATACAGCATATAGTACTGTAAGAGTTCTGATGATATTGGAAGTGATTGGGATTTATGTGGTTTTCGCTCAATCCATTATTGAGTGTAAAATGGTATTTATACTTTCAGATGATCTTGGAGGAATAAGCACACGGAGTATATTCAAGGAGGTCCCTAGAAAACATACTGAAAGCTTTGGGGGCCTTTGAGCAACTTGGAATATTTACCATGATATCTGGTATCCAGTGTTGTAAAAATTTGCAATTCCACCTAGATATTCACCTAACTTAGTCAATGAGATCATTACCTACAAATCTTGGAGAATATTGACCAAATTCTTTGTTGGGATTTACTTAGAATATTTACCCAGAAAATGAAAATTTGTTAAGTTGTCCAAACAGCCCCAAAGTTTACACACATGTTCTTGGGACCTTCCTACACATATTCAATGGGCTTATTTTGCCACAACTATGTCAAAGTATAAATGTTACTTTTTCATTCAGTAAATCATTAGGTGATAACCACATGATATACTTGTTCTCCCAGGCACTTCCAATATCTCTAAGACTCTTACAACATCCAGAAAATAAAGATCCTCACAATAAATTCCTACCAAGATTTTAGGCAGGAGATACTAGGACCCATCTAATTTAAGTGCCAAAGCTGATGGAATAAATACGAGTAATTACAAGATTTTAATATACAGTAAGCTCTGGTATATTTGTTTTTCCAAATCTATTAAGTGCTTTTAAGTCCTTGACTGTGCAACTTTCTAGTGAAACCTGCTGTAAAAATTTGTAACTCCACTTAGATATTCACCTGACTTAGTCACTTATATCATTACCTGCTAATCTTAGAGAATACTCACCAAAGTCCTTGTTGGGATTTACTTGAAATATTTTCACCAAAACATTGGATGCCCAGAACATGAAAACTTGATAAGCTGTCCAAGCGGCTCCAAACTTTGCACACATGTTCTGGGTGCTGTAAGAGTCATGGAGATACTGGAACTGACTGGGAGTACTAGTGGATTGTGTGGTTTCACTTAATGATTTATTGATTGTAAGTGTAGTATTTGTATTTTACATAGTCTTGGCATATAAAGCATGTAAAATAGGTTTACAAAGGTCCAAGAACATGTGTGCAAATCTTGGGCTTGTTTGGACAACTTTCACAATTTTCATTTTCTGGGTACCTGAAATTTTGGTGAAAATATTTCAAGTAAATCCTGACAAGGAATTTGATCAGTAATTCTCTAGGATTTGTGTGTAATGATCTAAGTGCTTAAGCTAGGTGAGTACCTAGGTGGGAATACAAAAGCTATTGCAATGTGTTGCATGATGAGAATTCAAGATTTTCACACAAATGATCTCAGATGTTGACAAAATCTGATCTCCAGTCCACCAATAGTCAGGATTGAATTGGAGTTAAACAATGAAGCTTTTTCTACTCCAGGGGATTCTGCAACTACACTTTGGCCTGAATCAGTGCCCAGGAATATCTCAATTGTAACAGAGGCTGTAATAGTCCTCAGACAAAGCTTTGGAGATCTCTAATGACTGAGTAGCATCTGTTGTAAGAGTTTTGGAGATATTGGAAGTGATTTGGAGAACAAGTAGATTGTGTGGTTTTCACTTTATGATTTATTGAATGTAAAAGTAGTATTTATACTTTTACATGGTCTTGGCATAATAAACACATAGAATAGGTTAAGGAGGGTCCCAAGAACATGTGTGCAAGGTTTGGGGCTGTTTGGACAACTTTGAGAATTTTCATGTTTGGGGTACCTGGTATTTTGGTGAAAATATTCTAAGTAAATCCCAACAAGGAATTTGGTCAGTATTCTCTAGGATTTGAAGATAATGATCTAAGTGACCAAGTTAGGTGAACATTTAGGTGGAATTCCAAATTTCTACAACAGCATTAGTCTCAGTAGAAGATCAAACCTGGGATTTAGTCTAATACCTATCAACCAAAAGTTCCTTGGATACAGATGGGTCTTCATGACAAGATACAAGACTGATGATACATTTGAGAGATACAAAGCAAGATTGTGGCAAAGGGTACTCACAAATAACAGGACCTGATTGTACTGAGACCTATGTACTGGTAGCCATGTCTGATTCCATCAAACCAATATTGGCTATTGTAGCCAAATATAAGTACTTTACTCATCAATGGGATGTAAGAACTGCATTTGGAATGGAGAACTTGATGAATATGTATACATGAGTCAGCCTGATGGGTCAGTTAACCAAGATCACCTCCATATGGTCTGCAAATTTAAGAAATCCCCACATGGTCTGAAGCAATGACCAAGAGCCTGTCATTGCAAGATAGCTTCTTATTTGGGATCTCTGAGTTTTCAAAGAGGTACTGCTGACTATAGTATCTACTATAAGCCAGATAGAGGAAGTTCAGTTTTATTAACACTATAAGTGGATGATCTCATTGTAGCCACCAATAACTAAGAAATATTGAAAGAGACTAAATCATATTGTAATTATTAAGTTGTCACCTAAATATTCATGCTAACTTAGTCACATAGATCTTACTATTTGATTAGCATTCTGTCCTGACCAAATTTCTTGTTGGGATTTACTTAGAATATCTTTACCAAATTATCAGGTACCCATTATGATCTTTCTCAAAGTTGTCCAAAAGCCCCCAAACTTTGCACATATATTCTCAAGACCATTCTTAACAGACATGGCACATTTGTTTGCTCTACTTAATCAAAAGTATAAATACCATACTTTTGATCAATAAATCTACAAGTGAATAAAATGTGAACAGCTAGTACTCCATATCACTTCCAATCTAGGAGAGTGCATCTACTACTTAGGGATTAAGTTGTCAATAGACAGAGGTCCTCAGACTCTCACCCAATGCTAATCCAGGTACACTCAAGATATACTAAGGACATACCAAATGGAAGACTGTAAACAGGTGGCTACACTAATAAAGACTAACCTTAGCTTGGTCAAAACTTAGCCAAATCCAGATAGCATAGTGTCATCTGAAAGCCTGGAGTTCCCTTACCAATCTATGGTTGTCAGTCCAATATATCATGCTTACAACACATGCAGGTATCTCATATTCAGTGAGAGTTGCCAGCCAGCATAATCAGAACTATGAATCTGATCATATTGCTGCAGTTAAGCAGATTTTAGATACCAAAAAGGAGCTGATGATGTCTGCTTAAGGTACACATGTAAGGATGCAGAACCAAATCTTGTGGGATACTCTGATGCTGATTGGGGATGAAATTAAGAAGACAAAAGTTCCACATCAGGATACACCTTTCTTTACTGTAAAGGAGCAATTTCATGGAATCCAAAAAAGCAATCAACTGTAGCACACTCCACCATAGAGACATAGTATATGGCAGCCTGTGAAGCTACAAAAGAGTAATGTGGCCAAGAAAGCTTTTTAAAGAATCAGGCTTAGGTAAAAAAAGCCTGTTACTTTATTTCAAGATAATCAAGGATATATTTAATTAGGTGGCAAATAGATATTAGGCATAATTGCATATGTGAAGCAGTAAATAATAGCTTAATTAACTTGGCTTACTTTCCTAAAGGTGAGATGATTGCAGACATATTTACCAAACCATTAGCTGAAGACAAATTTGAATATCAGAGTATAAGCAAGATAAGTTGATATAAGTATTTAGTTGGGCAGAAGTGCTGTAGAAGTTCTTGATCCCACCTGAATATTAGCCTAACTTAGCAGCTTAGATCACCTCCTGCAGATCTTAGAAAATACTAATCCAATTCCTTGTTGGGATGTGCTTAGAATTTTTCACCAAAACATCAGGCATTCAGAGCATGAGAGTTTCATAAGTTGTTCAAGCTGCCCCAAGCTATGCATACATACTCTTGGGGCCTTCCTATACATATTCTATGTGCTTATAATGCCATGGCCTTGTAAAGCTATAAATTCCACCATTACATTCAATAAATCATTTAGTGAGCCCACATAATCTTGTTCTCCCACTGACTTACAGTATCTCCAAGACTCTTACAGCATAAGCAAGCAATTCAACTGCTCAAGAGCTTTTGCCTGGTCAAAAGTAACACAAAACTGAATTTATCTGAATTAGATTTAAATGGACCTATGCATATCTATTCCTTGGTAGAAACTTGTACCAAGGAGTGAGTAGTCTTTTGATACACTAGTCTGTGCCTAATCATACACCAGGTCATGCACTCAGCCAATGGTGCAATCTCACATATAGTGTTCACTCCAGCAGATAGAATCTTGTTTTTATACTGCTACCCTTAATATATGCAAAGGGAATAAAAGTATGATCTACTCCTAGTAATGGTATCAATGCTAGTGTGCCACAGCAGACAACATGAAAAGCACAATGTTTATAAACAGAGTCAACATGGCCTATAATTTGCTTGATACTCTCATTCAAATACTTCTGAGTTGCAAATTTACATCTATTAATTTATGTATGCTTAGCCATTGAATATCAGCTTACAGACTTTATTATTTTCAGCTTGATACTAGCCAGCATTCACTTGAGCATCATTCAAAAAATATCAAGTGCCACAAACATCCAAAGCCTCAGGATTGTTCAAAAGCCCTCATACTTTGAGTGATATTCTGTGAGCCTTCCTGAGCATGTTCCATTGGCTGTAAGCGTTCAGATATCTTATCTAATAGATCTTTTCATGAAAATCAAATAGTCTACCAGCTGTTGTGACTGCTTCAAGCATTTGATTGTAGTTGAAAATTACATAACAAAGTGCTAATGAACACAATAAAATAGCATCTCTTTGATGTTGTCCATGATGATTATCATTGGTTCAGTCATTCAGAATTTCCATTAACAGGAAAGTGGGAGCAAATCCGTGATCATGCAGCTCAATAGTTTAGAGCAATTTTAGATATTACAAAAACAGAATAGCTAGTGCGTTATTTGGGCACATTTGGCAGAAGTCAAGGCTTTCACAAACCGCTGAGTTAGCTCATAGCAAAATTCTATGCTACAGCTAAAATGTATGGAACAAACTATGAAGGTATAGGAAGATTACTAAACTAGTAGGTTTGCGCTTTAAGAATTGGACAATTGGGGGGAGGGCGACATCGTAAGGTAGTCACCAAAGCGTTGATGTGACAGCAGCTTGACTTATATAGATAGCTTACTGTTGAGATAAAATCCTCCATCTCCGCCCAACCTGAGAGCCCCGAGCTCAATGTTGTCAACAGCAATAGTGCCTGAGTAATCTCACGCCCCTTCATATGATCAGATCTCTATCACTGCAACCGTGCCAGCATAAAGCAGAAATACATGGCTAGGATTTTGGATGTAGACGCATAAGCCACTACATTTAACTACTATGCATGAACCCAAACCATCAAAAGTTCTTTACCTTGCTAGGCAGCGATTATTTATATTCAGGTGCAGCACATACTCCGAGTGTTCCTTCACAACTATGCCCTTCGCCTTCTGCACTTCCTTGTTCAAGATGCTGATGCCTTAAGAAACACCAAACCATGCGCGGAATTGAGTGAAATCCAAAGATATCAAAGAATAAGCACTTCTCCATCTATAGACTCTTTTATCTCAGTAGAAGCACTCATTATGTACACTGATGGTGAGCCATCACATCAAAGTTACATCGAGCAGCTCATTGAAGCTTTACAACCAATAATCCAACGGTATCTGCATGTTAATCGTCCTTGTACCATATCGGGAAATGGGGATCATCGCATTTGATTTCCTGCACATGCTTCAACTTGACTGCATTTCTAGTCATTCATCACTAATGTAATGGAGTTTATTCTTTGAACTGGCTAAAGAGAGGCCATCATGCTATGTATTGAAACTTCCCTTGACAATGAGAGGCATCTGTTTCGTTATGCTGGAGAAGGAAAGTCCGTAATCTCACCGCAGAGAACATACCATTTAGCTGTGGAGGGCTGATTGAGAGGCTGACAAAATAAAGGAGACTCCTTCGCATCCAAGTAAAGCTTGGGTAGCAAGGTAGATACCCCATTGTCTACTGTGGATACTCTTCTCCAGAAAGCAAAGGATCTCGGTGTGAATGTGGTAGGCGCAAGCTTCCACGTAGGCCACATATGCTTCGACTCAACCTCCTACGAGAGAGCGGAAGTTCTTTGATATTGGCAAGACATACGGGTATCAATTCAAACTGCTGGATATCGGAGGTGGCTTTCCTGGCGATTTGAAATACGATGGGAGCTTTGTTTACATGGCGGATACAATCAGAATCTGCCTGAAAAAGCTCTTTCCAAGCAATATCCAATTTATTGCGGAGCCAGATTTCTGGCCGCTACGGTATATGTGCTCGCTACAAATGTTATTGGACGACGTATGAATGTTCCAGAAAGTTTTGAATCCAGCGTCAAATGGATGTATGACTGCTTCAGTATGATCACTTCCGGTTCGATCGTTGTAAGACCAAAGATCTTAAGCCACAATAGAAAGTTCTACTATGCACACGACAGAGAGCCCAACGATCAACACCACGAAAAACCTCGTTACCAGTATCCTGTGATACTTTAGGCTACTTATTCAGTGATATTCTTTTGGCCGGGTTGCAAGTAGACGACTGGCTAGTATCTGACAGTATGGGCGCCTACACCACAGAAACATCAACCAAAAGCCGAGATCTTGTATATTCATGAGATTGCTAATGTCAGTTTATACACACGTTCTTCAAGTATGAGCCATCCAAGTGCTATTGGCCTGATTTAGACCATGGGTTGGTTACCAAGGGGTTGCTACCGCCATGTTTCCAACAGTAGAAGCTATAGCAAATCCACCTTGAGGTTAGTCAAAAAAACTGGAGCATGCTGAGAGTGATCGCTCCAATGTTTCCCTCACAACAGTGACCTTTGCTGACACGAAAAGAAGGATTTTTCTTGATCAAGAGGTGACCGCTGCTCGGGTCGTTCGCCGCCGTGAAGAGGCACCAGAAGATACACGGAATCAGGTGAAATCGGAAGAGATCGAAAAATGAACACCCACTTCCAATTCGGAGTACATTCTGTAAGGACAACTCATACTTTTAGAATAATTTGCCATGATTGGCTTCCATAGCTGATTATATTTCAATGAACGCAATCATTCTGCACACAGCTACACTTCTGTAGTCACGAATCTTGCCGCTTAGTTGAGGTGGTAGATACACCATGGTTGATGAGGTTCAGAGTTAACGATTGTGGGCCGAAATTGCATTGGGTAGGAAAAAGTCGTGTTCAGCCTTTGAAACTTTACAACCAAAGCCACACAAAATCCAGAGGCTCCGTGTTCATTGTCTTTTACTAAATCGGGAAATCTTGAACATCAGAGTAAACGGTGGTGAGCCATCAAATCAAAGTTACATTGAGCAGCTAGTTGAAACTTTACAACCAATAATCCAACGGTATCTGCATGTTAATCGTCCTTGTACCATATCGGGAAATGGGGATCATCGCATTTGATTTCCTGCACATGCTTCAACTTGACTGCATTTCTAGTCATTCGTCACTAATGTGGTGGAGTCTTTACTTGGAATCACCTAAAGAAAGGTCATCACATCATGTATTGAAGCTTCCCTTAGCAATGAAACACCTTGGTTTCTTTCTGCAGGAGGGAAGCGCTGCATTTCACGAATCTCGATCGAGCAATGCCGTGAATAACTCAGTCATCTACAGGGAGAGAGCATATCATTGTGTAAGTGCGTTATTGCAATATATAAAGCCCTCGGTGTAGAGCACTCTTTACACAACATGGAGGCTCTCAAGATAAGATCAAGCTCGATAAGTGATGCTCTCAGAGATGAGCTGGAGGCAAGGACTCAGCTTAACAACGACGACCCGTTCATTATCGCCGATGTGGGAGAGGTGATCGAGAGGTTGACAGAATGGAGGAAGCGTCTTCCGATGGTTCAGCCCTTCTACTCGCTGAAATGCAACTCAGACCCAGAGATAGTTAAGATTCTGTGCAAAGAGGGAATTGGCTTTGATTGCGCGAGTAAGGGAGAGATTCAATGTGTTCTTAACCATGGGGTCTCCCCATCCAGGATCATCTTTGCAAACGTAGTAAAGGCCACTACTCACTTGCAGTTTGCCAAGAAGCAGAAGGTTGCCTTGATGACCTTCGACAACCTTGCGGAACTTCACAAAATCAGCCGCTATTACTCAGATGCGGAAGTGGTCATCCGTATTCTGATTGAAGGGACCAGATCCAAGTACAGCTTGGGTGGCAAGGCAGGTGCCCCGTTGTCTACTGTGGATACTCTTCTCCAGAAAGCAAAGGATCTCGGTGTGAATGTGGTAGGCGTAAGCTTCCACGTAGGCTGTATGTGCTTCGATCCCGTCTCCTACGAAAGAGCGTTGATGCAGGCCCGGGAGGTCTTTGATATTGGCAAGACATACGGGTACCAATTCAAACTGTTGGATATCGGAGGTGGCTTTCCTGGCGATTTGAAATACGATGGGAGCTTTGCTGACATGGCGGATACAATCAGAATCTGCCTGAAAAAGCTCTTTCCAAGCAATATCCGAGTTATTGCGGAGCCAGGTAGGTATCTGGTCGCTTCAGCATATGTGCTCGCAACAAGTGTTATAGGACGGCGTATGAATGCCCCGGAAAGTGTGAGATCCAGCGTCAAATGGATGTATTATCTCAATGAAGGGTTGTACGGCTGCTTCAGTATGATCACTTCCGGCTCGATTGTTGTAAGACCAAAGATCTTAAGCCACAATAGAAAATTCTACTACACACGCGACAGCGAGCTCAATGATCAGCTCCAGCACGAACCACGCTTTACCAGTATCCTATGGGGCCCCACTTGTGATACAGCTGACTGCTTGTTCAATAACATTCTTTTGCCCGAGCTGCAAGTAGACGACTGGATAGTATTTGACAGTATGGGTGCCTACACCACAGGGACATCAACCGAATTCAATGGGTTCCCGAAAACCGAAATCCTATATATCAATTCTTCAGCGGATTGCTAGCCAAGGTACAAACCGTTCTTTTTCAGAGTTAAGTAAATATATACTAAATCAACTTTGGTTTAGTCAACGCTACCGCAGATAGTGGGTACCAAGGAGTTAATATTGGAGTTATTCAGGCATATGTCTCACGAAGCCTCTTAGGGAAATAAAGCCATCAACGTACTGTTTTTAACATATCAATTCAGTCTAGAGTTTGTCCTTACACAGGCCACGAAGTTGCATCTTATTCATACGGAACCATCGATATAGCCTCAGCTTCCTTGAGAATTAACCATAGCAATGGTATACCTAAGGCTTCTATGGCTATAAATTAGGCTATGGCAATAGATGAATTAGTATTAGCATGAAGTATCACTGTAATTCACCATAAGCAGGTACATCCAGTGTGGGATAAGTATAAGTATTATTCACTATCATTATTTACAAACAGACCTAGTGGAAGTGGTTTCTGGCATAATTAGTATATTTTCCAATAGCTATAAGCATTCCATAGGGTTTGCCTAACCCTAACCCTAAGTCAGAGACATCCCCTGTTTCATTTTTGATGCTCCATGCCTCAGAGCTAATTGCCACATTCATTTCTAATCAGCAACCAAGTAGGTACATTAAGTCTTCTGAAAAAATCTTAAACAGCCATTAAGCTAAGCAAGGTAAAAACAGAGCCAAATGAGCATGTTTGGATATGATGCAAAAAGTGATTTGTTGGCCACATTAGGAAAGGAGGAGTGCCTACAGCTATATGATACTATTGGATAGCCAAGATGCCGGTACCATATGCTACATGTATATTAAAGCTGTAAAACTGCTCTCAGTAAGGGCATAGAAAGCATGTTTATTGTGCATCATCACTTAAAACTTAGCCTGTTTTACTCTGTTAGAAAATCTAGTACCCTAACCCTAACTGATTTTTCCCAACCCAAACATAACTAATCCCAGTTATGGTTTATTTTATCACTTCTCAGAATCCATTTTTAGTTGTCACACCTGATCAATTTTCATGTAGTCATTACTGTCATGATAACATGACATCCCTGGTCTCCAATTATCTAGCCAAATCAAGTCAGTGAAGAAATCCCAGTTCCTTCTAGAAAGTTTTACTGCATTCTAGCAACTTCTTGAAAGCCCCAAGTTAACATTACACAATGAAACATTCTATGGAAGCTTCCCATTGGAATTTATGTAGTCCCATACTATATATGGTATTACATGTCACATGACCTGATCACATGATCAGCTGACCCATGACATATCCCCATGTGATATTCTAGTTTGTTCTTTAGTATATTTCTATCTTGGCACACTTCCTGTGCCTCACCCTAGAACCCCATCAGTATTAGCCAATATCTCTTGGCATCCATATTGCCAAAAAGTATATATAGTCCTATTCCCCCTTATGTATTCCTCAGTCTGATAAACACAGGTCTAGAATAAACAGCCTTGCCTTGTTGATCCGCAACCAAGTCCTTTCCTGGTCCTGCCTTGCCTAGCCCTACTCTCCTGCCTTGTGTCTATTCAAAACAGTTTTATCAGTCTGCTCCTGGCTTACCTGTGGATCTCTGCCTTCTACCCAAAGCTCTTAAGAAGAACTTGCAAAGGAATACCTACCGTAGTATCACCCTGAATCTTTCCCTAGTCTTGTCCTCTAAAGGCAAAGATACTTTATCTTTGTAAGATTATTGGCCAAAGCTGGATTAACTTTATTACCCTGCTGGTGTAGTTTACAGTTGTTACAGTATTGGAAGCTTTAGTATAATACTCTATCAATGGATGTTAAAGCCAGTGCCTTCTGAAGTGATGCTAGCTTATTCAGTTGGCAACATTGACCAAGCCAGAACTGCTGCCAACAAGATCAAGAACTTGAAGCAAGGAAACAGACCTGCATCTGTGTATGCTTCTGAATTCCAGCTACTAACCAGTGATTAGAGCCTTTGGGCTGATGCTGCCCTAATTAGTCAATTTCAAGATGGGCTCAATCATGAAGTCAGTGACCAACTTCTCACTCTCCCTGACCCTACCTCTTTTGGTGAAGCTATTCATCAAGCAATCCAATGTGACAATTGTATTTTCCAGAAGAAACAGAAATTCCAACATACATATCAGCCAACCTCCTTCCCAGTAGTCTTAGGTTAGGGGTGTTGTGCATCAACATTTAAAACTTTGCCAATTTTACTCCGTTTGAAAATCTAGTACCCTAACTGATTTTCCCTAACCCAAACATAACAAATCCCAGTTACAGTTTATTTTATCCCACCTCAGAATCTATTTTTAGCTATCACACCTGATCTATTTTCAAATGGTCATTACGTTATCAACCTATCTGCCAAGCCTTCCCAGGTGATTAGTCATCTGAGATCTATCCAACCACTGTGCAGTTGCCAAGACATCAGTTGATTGATGATGTAATTTTCATTTATCTTATGCACCTATGAACACCCAAATTGATTTCAATCAATCCAGTCCCTTGGCGCTGACTAATTCAACTTGATCAGAAAAGTATAAATAAAGTTTACTGAACCTTTTGGTTTAGTGTGTATCTCAACAAAATTAAGATTCTGTCTCAGCAAAAATAAGAATCCAACAATTCCGTTCTAGTTTCTATCCAAGCCTAGTATATCTAGCACTCCAAAGAACACCAAGCCTAGCCTGCCTAGCAAACAAATATCATTGCCTTTATAGCCAACCCAGCTATTTCCAAGACCAATATTAGATCAGAATCTTTCTGCCAATATTTCCGCCACTCTCTGACAATTCTAAGATTCTGCACTTAATTGTCCCTTTGGTTCAGTTAAACCATTCAAGAGTTTTATTACACTTTCTCTTGGATACAACATTTTTTTCGTTGAATTCCATTACATTCAGCCGACTAGAAGATGTCCTCAGCAGCAAGCAATCCAAACCTTTCCATGTTGGAAGAAGCCAGAAGAAATCAGGAAGAACTTACTGAACAGCTTGAAAACATCATGCTTGAAAGAAATACCATGATGATTGAGCACTCAAAGCTTGCCAAAACAAGATCTGATAATCACCGTAGAGATGAACTCCTTGAAGTTATATCCGGTTACCAAGATGAAATCGGAATAATTAAGGAAGCACTGGAGAATATTGCCATAGTAATTGACAGCATTGAAAATCCGCCAAACCTTGCTCTGCATCAGCCACCAAGAAGTCATGCCTTTGAGTCCTCCAGATCTACATCTCCTTCTAGACCTGCCCCGGTGGTTGTCCCAAGATCCTTGCCTGTTTATGCTGAAGGCACCAATGCCATCAAGAATCCAACTGAGTTTCTTTACAAGTTTAGTCACGTCTTAGCTGCACACCAGCTAGACCCTGACACCAACTGGGCTAGACTTCTGCCTCTCTGTCTCACAATGCAAGATGCTGACTGGGTTGAAGTGAACATTCCTTCCAATAGTACGTGGAAAATTGCCCAAAACCTCTTTTGCAGCCATTTTGAAGATCCTCTCAAGAAAGCACATCTGAACTGCGACTTATGGAAAACTAAAATGCAAAAAGGTGAATCTGTGCAACACTTCTGTGATAGATTCCAAAGACAAATGAGATTAGCTGGAGTTAGTGATGATAATCCATCGCTTACTGCTCATTTTCTTTCAAACTTTTCACACCAGCTACAGAGCAATATTGCTATTGTCAAAGCATGCAACCCTGCAGGTACCTATGACCAGATCTCAGAGATATGTACACTGGCAATCACCTTGACTGCAGCTGTTAGCCAGACTTCAGGCAGCTCAACCCAATATCCCACAACAGCCGGAAAAGAGACCAGTCATGTGACCAAGAAGCAGTCAACCGCTACTAAGCACTGTGAGCTTCATGGAAAATGCTATCATTCTACCAGTGAATGCAAAGGCATCACCAAGCAGTCAAACAAGTCAGGAAACACCGCAGAAAAGCAGCAAAACACCAAAACTGATAATCCATATGCTGATGACAAGTGCTTTAAATGTGGAAATAGGGGACATAGATCACCTGCCTGTCCTGAGAAGAACTCCGCACCATCAGCCAAAATTACCCAGATCCTTGATGATCATTCAGCCAATGATACAATGGGGTATGAAGAAGCATATGAAGAACTTACAGTTCAAGATTATCACAACCTCTTTGAGTTTCCGGCTAAAATTGCAACTGTCCAAGAAAAGAAGCAACCAATCACACAGCTCAAAGCCATAGAAGTGCCACTCACCCTCAATGGCCAATCATACATAGCACTACTGGATACTGGATCATCCAACTCTATTGTATCACCCAATGTAGTCAGAGAACTCAATTTGGAGATAGAAAAACGACCAGGAAAAATCATTCTTGCAGCTAAGGATCTCTCAGCCCCAAGAATTGGCATTACCAACCCAATCAACATACATTGTGGCTCAGTAACCATCATCCATCAGATGGAAGTGATTGACATACCAGATGGACCTCAGGTAGTCATTGGTCTGGACACCTTCACCAAACTTGGCTTTCACATAGGCGGACTACCGGTTTCCTATCCAGGTATCACTAAATCTCAGCCGCTCATAACGGATCAAATCCCAGAGATTATCTCATCCCAACCGGAAGAAGAAGAGTTAACCCCAACTTTTCAAGAATATTCTCAATCAGTCAAATTAGATATTCAGCCGGCCATAGAGAGAAATCAGGCCATTCCAAGGAACAGCTTCTGCACCATCCCAGAGTCCATTGTTACACTAGAGACCCCACCTGGTGAGTCAACATGGAGGAGGCAATACCCAATTCCGCATTCATGTCAACACTTAGTTGATGAGATAGTCCAAAAATGGGCTGACAATGGGATTATCACTCAAGCCCCTGTCAACACAACATTCAACAGCCCTTTGACGCTTGCACCAAAGAAAGGTGCTGATGGAAATCTAACCCTGAAGAGACCCTGTTTGGACCCCAGACCTCTGAACAAGCTTCTCCAAGAT
>MCFE01000759.1:0-38906 GCA_002104905.1 Basidiobolus meristosporus CBS 931.73
TCCATTCCCACCCCCCACCAAAACCGGGGAAAATACTAACCGTGGTTATGGCCCCAGTTAAGGTTGGCTTTTCCTTTTTTTTGTTTGAACCGAACAAACGATGCATCGTTTCCGTGCTTCTATGGTGCTGTCAGAGGGAATGCAAGTGATAGGAGTGAGGATAGCTTATTGCAACTCCCAAATAGTTCGATCCTAGAGAATTATCGATCTTTCTACACCTATTGTGATCCAGTATTCCTATATATCGTATCATTTGATCAACATTGCTTGATTATTCAACAGTGTCAACTTAACTTACATAGGTAAAAATCCCCAGATAGAACAAAATATAGAGGCGCCGTTAGTACAGTGGTAGAATTGAAGCTTCCCAAGCTTTAGCCCCGGGTTCGATTCCCGGACGGCGCAGATTATTTTCTTTGATGGCACTCCGCATCATAGCTGTACCTTCATAAGTAAACTGCGTTCATCATATTGTAACATTTGGAGTAAATGCAGAACCTTCAATGAACGATATTTATGATAGGGGATAAGTAAATCCTCGAGTTGATTAATGTCCCGTCGAAACCTCTCAACATTCTTCTATTTGCCAATCGGTTGAATTCTCAACACCCCATTGTGCCACTTCGAATGACATGGCTCAGCTAAGACCAGATTCACACTGGAGCTAATAAAATCCTACCAAGTTGAGCGGCTGTACTAGCCATGACAAGCCCATAAGTACACCTGACAGTTGGTGGATTTGTTATGAGCGGAGCATGATCGAAGTTGAAAGGTAACCTGACTTGGCTTACTACTTTGATACGGGAAAGACTGACAATGTGGGAAAAAGGATGTTTGTGTATCAAGGTACAGCTATGACGCGGAGTGCCATCGGGGAAAAGAAAATAATGTGCGCCGTCCGGGAATCGAACCCGGGGCTAAAGCTTGGGAAGCTTCAATTCTACCACTGTACTAACGGCGCCTTCACATTGCATGATTCTTGGGCATTTTTTGGCATTCACCCCATGCACATCTTCCTTTTCTCTTTCCCAATATTATGGTTACTCTTAGGATCCTACCTTCGCAACCATAGCCTAAAACCCACACTTACTCACAATGTTGAGTGTTAAAGCCACATACACTCTTGCCTTTTGGTTCACGTGCACTCTTTCGATTTCCTGCCTTTAACCCTTTCTTTTATCCCATCTGGTTAGCTATTTGCTCTGATTGTAGTCATGCTGTATTTGTTGTAGGTCAAGTTATTGCGCTCCTCCCCATCAACAGACACGAAGGCCTAGTTTGTGAGAGTACCGCACCCAACTCGATCCTTGAATCTTCAATTTATATACGGCCTAGTGCTTAATCGACGACTTCCTACACGGAACCATCCTCACATAGGTGCTTTTAGATAAATTGTGAATAAAATGCGTTGTAAGGAATGGTTGGGATGGATGGGGCCAACATATACTCCATGCGAAATTCCATCACATGTGGGATCACCCATGATTTGGGAGGCGGGATTTTTGTGGGCTTCACCCAAATATGTCGATGGACCCAGAGGTATGGACAGAATCCATGGTCATGAAATATGGCAAGCCAAGATTTTTGCTAGCCGTGGTAAGGTTTGGATGTGGATTTGTGCAATCGGTCTCTCCTGATAATGGTTCTTTACTCAAGTAGTATGGATACTGCTCTTAGTAGGTAGAATTCACTCTGCACTTACATTCCGAACCAACCCAGATTTTTGGTCCGGCTCTAGATGGAATAATCATATTGTCAGAATTGGTTTGTCAGTACATCTATCAACGTATATGAAACATATTACGTATCAAAATTGGTTGCCAAGCTTACCTAAGATGTCCTCTAGTGGGCCTCATGAAACATGTAGTGAATGCGCATTCTAAAAATGAAGCTATGGGTATACAAATCATTACATCCTTGGAAAATTACCACAGTATTGGTATAAAAAAGAAAAGTTTTGCGCCGTCCGGGAATCGAACCCGGGGCTAAAGCTTGGGAAGCTTCAATTCTACCACTGTACTAACGGCGCCTCTATAATTGTTACAGAGTAAAGAGTCACTCGATGTTAAGTGACATCAACGCATACAAAGACGACTTAGTAGCCAGGGAAAAGCAAATCAAAGACAAATCACCAGACTCACAACAAGGTATAAATACCAAACAAGTAACTAAATAAAAAGGGAGTTTTTGGTTATAGGCAGAAGAGCGTAGTAGGAACAAATATTAGTTTGAATATATTTCTACAAAGTCACCACCCTAACCTTTTTAAGAGATATTCTTACACTACCCTGTCAAATCTACAAGA
Organism: Basidiobolus meristosporus CBS 931.73; assembly: GCA_002104905.1. NCBI lineage: Eukaryota > Fungi > Basidiobolomycota > Basidiobolomycetes > Basidiobolales > Basidiobolaceae > Basidiobolus > Basidiobolus meristosporus. The sequence goes on from MCFE01000759.1 coordinate 2,306, forward strand.
TAACATATAGGTTATCCCTTTTTGTACTCTCTAAAGGACATTACTCTTTAAGTACGTAACAGAATTTGTTAGTAGGGAGTCAGTTGATGTTAAGTGACATCAATGCATATAAAGACAACTTAGTAGCCAGGGAAAAGCAAAACCAGACAACTCACCAGACTCACAATAAGGTATAAATACCCATCAAACAATCAAATAAAGGGGAAGTTTGGTTAGAAGTAGGTAGAGTGGTAGAAACAAATATTACTTGGAATTTATTTCTACAAGTCACCATCCTATCCTTTTAATAGATATTCTTACTCTACCCTGTCAAATCTACAAGATAACATACACATTATCCGTTTTTGTACTCTCTAAAGGACATTACTCTTCAAGTACATAACAGAATTGGGGCTCACAGCAGGGGTAGTATTAAACAAAAGTAATCTACCTCTCACAAGAAGAACGGGAGATGATCACGCTACAATGGGAACAAAGATTGGCCATGATTAGCAATTTCTCCAGATACCAGACCAAGGATCCTTTTGCTTGGCTACGGGAATGTGAAGTTGGTCAAAAGGCAAATCAATGGGATCTAGTAGAACTTCCAATGATGGCAGGTGCTTATATGAAGGATCTGGCAGCTACTTGGTATGAAGAAAACAAAGGACTTTTGACAGATTGGGAAACCTTTCAGCAAAGATTTAAAGAAAAATACATCACAATGGTAAGAATATCTCTTAAAAGATTAGGATGGTGACTTGTAGAAATATATTCAAAGTAATATTTGTTTCTACCGCTCTTCCTACCTCTGACCAAGCTTCCCCTTTATTTGATTGTTTGATTGGTATTTATACCTTATTGTGAGTCTGGTGATTTGTCTTGTTTGGCTTTCCCCTGGCTACTAAGTTGTCTTTGTATGTGTTGATGTCACTTAACATCAAGTAACCCCTTACACTGTAACCACATTGAATAAATATAAGCAAGAAAAAGTTGCTAATTTCATTTATTGAGTCAGGTACAAGAATAATATCAGAGGTAATATAATGAATATATTTGTTGCTCATATCAACCCAACCTCATGAGAAGTCATTCTGGGAAGTAAAAATGATCTTTGGATTAGGCTGGAGTGATTGCTGTAAATTTTGGGGTTTTCCTAAGCATATTTTACATGTGCTTTTTGCCAAGGCCTAGCAAAGGGGCTTTTGGACAGTTAATCAAGTTCTCATTCTGGGCACCTGGCATTTTGGTGAAAAAATATTCATAACAGCAACAATGAAACACAGCTTTGCAATCCCAGTACAATACTGTGAGAGCTAGGGCCCTGCAGTCAATGCACCTATTTCTTGATTTCTTTTCAATGGCATCTTAGATGTAAATTGAGACCAAAGACCAACTGGTAATATATGGCCATGAATAAACACCAGTCTGTTTTGCAACAATAGTTGCTAATAGGTAATGAAGGATTTGTATTCATTTCAACATATTGCAATATTGTTCAAACCAGATGGTGGCTTAATCAGGTATTATTTGAACAGAGAGTAGGGTAAAAGCAACATCCTTGGTGGGCACTCCGCAAAGCAATGCTGTACACCCAGAAGCGTATTGTTTCCACCAAAACGCAGCATTTGGAGAAACTGTAGAATCACCAATGGATCAAAGCCTAGCTGCGTGATCTCAGAGTTGACCTGTTTGTCCTCGAAGTGTACCAACTTCATTTTTCTTGAGAATTATACGTAGCTCCTTCAAAATTTGGAATGATTTGGTAGTGCAACGGCTTTAGGAGTGCCCATGAGGATTGGAAAAGATCGTATCCGCCGTCTGGGAATCGAATCCGGGGCCAAAGCTTGGGAAGCTTCAATTGTACCATTGTACTAATGGCGCCACTAATTAATGTTATGAATCTAAAACTTTGACAAGAAGGAAATTGCAGAGTCGGAGAGATACTTGTAAACTGATCAAGAACCTATAAAAGTTGATGTGTTGTTGTAAGTACTAGGGTGGGTTTATATAGGTATGTCCCTGGGTAATAGTTTCCGTTGGTGTTGGGCAAACTTCCAAAAGTACCCAAAATGTACTAAGTACATGTAATACCTGAAAATGTCTTTGAAGTTGATCTGATATATATTGGTCTTTGGTACTTGTTTGCCCGCTAACGTCTGTTTTGGAATAAAGTGTAATTCACAACAATTAAAGCTTCTTTCATCTATTACAATATGAGCCCTGAAATCCGGTTAGCGTTACTCAGAATGTTTAGTAATCACAATTGTTCGCACTTTCTCTAGCTTACATCGATGGTAAATATACTTAGGGGTTAAGACAGACCAGGGAACGGTGGTTCAAATTTGACACCAGTTCCCTTAAAGAAACACTGGACCTCTCTTATGGCTTATTTCCCGAACCCTCTACTTGAATAAAACCATTCTTAGTACCCACTATCAATATCTACTTGCGCTGGGAACCACAACACATCCTCATCTGTGATTGTGTACTTGCACAAATGAACACCCATTCTCCCCTTCTCTTATCTCGTGTGATTGGCTATTTACTCTGATTGTAGTCGTGTTGTATTTGTTGTAGGTCAAGTTATTGCGCTCCTCCCCATCAACAGACACGAAGGCCTAGTTTGTGAGAGTACCGCACCCAACTCGATCCTTGAATCTTCAATTTATATACGGCCTAGTGCTTAATCGACGACTTCCTACACGGAACCATCCTCACATAGGTGCTTTTAGATAAATTGTGAATAAAATGCGTTGTAAGGAGTGGTTGGGATGGATGGGGCCAACATATACTCCATGCGAAATCTCATCACATGTGGGATCATCCATGATTTGGGAGACGGGATTTTTGTGGGCTTCACCCAAATATATCGATGGAGCTCTCCTTGGTGATCTTGAAAAAGTACTGCCCCAACTGCTACATCTGATGCATCCGTTTCCACCGTAAATGGTTTGTTTAGACATGGAGGTTTTAGGACGGAGGCACTGGTGAGGGCTTCCTTCAGTTGACTGAATGCCGTTTGACATAATGCTCATTACACCGGTCTTTTCTTTGGGTCCAACCCTCTAATAAAGTTGGACAATGGTGCAGATATGCCTGCAAAACCTCTTATGAACTTGCGATAGTAAGATGCCCACCCTAGGAACTGTCAAGCTTGTACATTACTTGTGGTTGGCCACTCTCTAATGACTTGTACTTGGTAAGGTCTAGTTTGATCCCTTCAGCTGACACTATACGGCCGACAAATTTTAGGGAGGTCTTCCCAAACCCATATTTCTTCTTTTTTGTATACAGACGGTTTCTCTTCAAGATTTCCAGGATTTGTCTGACATGACCTTTGTGACTTGCCTGGTCTGGGCAACAAATTAAAATATCATTTAGGTATACAATTACATATGAGTCTAGATATGAGTTCAACACCCGGTTCACCATTGCCTGGAAAACTGGGGGAGCATTTACCAATCCAAGAGGCAGCGCCTCGGATTCAAGATTGCTGTATCTGGTGTTAAACGCGGTTTTGGGAATATTGTCAGATGCAATGCGTATCTGATGATAACTACTCTTGAGATCAATTTTGGAGTTGTATTGGACTGTGTCCAACTAGTTCAAACATTCGTCTAGTTAGGGTAATGAACACCAATTCCTTATCGTCACAATATTTAAGGCTCGGTAATCAATGCGCATTTGCGTTTTTCCATCCTTCTTCCTGATGAATGATACTGGCGCACCCCATGGAGAGGTACTTGGATGTATCAACTGCTTCTGTAAGAGTTCCTTTGGCTGACGTTTTAATTCTTGCGGTTCCAGTGGGCTCATTATGTATGGTGAATAACTAATGGATTGAGCCTCCCCTGTCTCTATAACATTTGTAACCTCACATTCTGGTGGTGTGGGAAGGACGCAGAACACCCAGTTATCATCATAGGTGTTAATTTCCAATGTGACTTTAGCCACTTGGTTGGTTAATTCAATTTGGGCATTAGCCATTTTCACTTAGAACTGGTCAGTTGTTTCTAATAGAATATCATCGAACTTCAAAAACTTTCGATCAATGTAGCTGATACTGGCTCCGCTATCAATCAGAATTCTGGCTGGTCTTGCTGCCACCGAAGCCTTGATGAGTCTCAACCAGTGTGGGTTCACATGCAGGTGCTCCGTTGTCCTTTTGATCCTAGCAGGATTGCTACTGCTTAACTTTGGTGTGTGATAAGGTATAGCTGTCACTGTTGCTATGGCATTATCATTTGGATTGTCTGTTGTGCTTGGGTCCTACTTACTTTCTTTGAGGGCCTCGTACATCTCGTTCATAACTAGTGGAGAATTATGCATCATATCTTCCGCTCTAGGGCAGTCTAGGGTTTTGCTTGGTCTCATTCTATCAGCTCTAAGGGGTTCTAATAGTTGGAGTTCGAGGGGTTCATAGGTTCTTGGTAGTCGTAGTCCGCCAAGTTTATAGGGCTTGCTACATCTTCACTGTTTGTCTTCAATATATTTCTATGGGCCATAGGGTCACTGGGGGCATAATCATCAACAATTCTTTCCTCTCGGGGTCCTGGATATATTTCCCTCTTCTGTTTTTTTGGGCGCAGTCATAACTAGGCCATCTATGACTGCCACCTTCTGCTTTTTTTGTTTCTTGGAACATTCTCTTGAGATGTGTCCTGGCTGGCGATGCCGGAAGCATAGGCATTTACTTCTACATTCTTCACATAAATCTTTGCTTAGCTTGGGTAGGTTTAATTGCGCTGCCTGCAAATCTACCTCCATAGGATCAAGCTGATCATACAGGCTGGATGGTGCTATGAACACTTGAGGTAGCGTGATGATTCTGTTTGTCTTTGATTGAAAGAGCATCTGATCAACTGTTTCTACCATTTGAACGGCCTCTTCAAATGTCAAGGGATCTCGCAGCTTGACTTATACTTTGGCGCGTGGTTTCAGTCCACATACAACTCGGTCAAGCTTTTCATCCTCCGTTATTGGTGTAATCTGTAGAATGATGTTCCTGAATTCTGTGCCATATGCAGCAACTGACGTTGTTCGTTGCGTGGTAGTTAATTTATCCCAAGCCAGTTGTAAGTAATTTGATGGCTTGAATTCTGCACATTACTTTGTTTTGAAACGCTCCCAACCCTTCTGATGGCCTATTGGTTGTTCACATTTCCATTATATGGCTGCATCATCCCGTATAAGTGATATAGCATAATTGACCTTCTGTACGAGTGTTGATTGCATAGTTTCACCGTAATGGTCTACCACAAATAACCACGCTTAATTGGACTTTGAAAGGTCTTGATGGATTGGTTTTTGTCAAATACTCTTGTATAAGGTTCTGGGTGTTGAGCAACTGTTGTACAATATCATTCTTGCTCATTGTATTATATGGTTCTCTGGCAGTCGCTGTGCAGTTGAAACTTCTTGTGATCTTCCCTTTGTATTAGCACTTTGGTTCCTACTTCTGGTTCTTGGTCATCTACGTTTTTGTCATATCTTAACTTCATTTGTTGACCTTGGTCTTTATGCCGTTTTAAAAACCTACTCCCGCTTGTGACCTAACTTCCATTTCTCGTATCCTCCATTCTACTTTATCATCATCGTCTTCAGGATTCCACAGATTTGGTTGTGTTGTGGCACCTGGAATCTTTGGCTCTTGTCTTTATACCACATAGAATGGTGAATACGCAACAAGTCACATGGGCTTGTATTCTGCATGCGAAGAGTACCTGCTGAACAAAATCATTTCACTTGTGGTGTATACCTTGAACATAGGTTGCTAGCATTCGGTAAAGCAGCCCGTTAAAACGTTCATTCACCCCATTTTTTCTAGGATGAATAGCTGAAGTCTTAAATGTTTGATTCCTTGTAGTTTAACGTAGCTTCCCATTACCCCTTCAATGAAGTTTTGCCAGCACTGGATGGGTCCATTCGTTATAAGTAAAAAAATACCGTTCTCAATGTGTCAGATCGTACATACAAGTGGCGAGATGCAAAGAACGTTAATCTACTGAGACAGACTAAAAATAGCTTTACAAGATGGGCCATTCCCGAAAAAAGGGGTTGATACTGTAAAGACAAAGATTCTTCCTGAGAAAAATCAGTTGAAGAAGGGGAGAATGTTGTAATAGTTTGAAAGCTGTCCTGAACGAACTGAAGATCTGGGCATATACAGAGGCGTCAGCACCAAATAACACCTAAGTATATGCAAATAGATGGCCAGATATGAAACAAAACTGTTTGCATGTATTCGGAAAATGTGTTAAATAGCTGATCGCAGGCCAAAATAAAGGCAGACTTGGTTACACCAAACAAAGGAACAGGAATAACCCGGATCGCATAGCATTTTCATCTCTCTTCTGTTTTGGACACTCGTAATTTGGTCGTATCTTTCTGCAATCATGTAGGTCTCCTTAGATGAGCTAGGATTTTGAAGCTCTACCTCTCTTCTAGTTGCCTTCATAAGTCCACGTGTGTACCGATCAAGTATCTCATCTTCAGCAATTCCCTCAATATCCAATAGAATACTCTTGAATTGGTTAGCGAAATTATTAATTGTTTCCTTCTGAACTAGCCGTACAAGTTTGTCTCTGGCACGCTTAGTTGCTGTTACGAGCTTGAATTCGGTCCTCAATTTTTGTTTGAACCAATTCCACTGATCAACTTCAACTTCATAACCTTCTTGGACTCTCTTCAAGTGAGACCTCCATGATAACAACGCTTGTCCCCTGAACAGACTTGATGCGTAATCCACCATTTGTGACTTACTAACGTTTGTAAATTTCAGGTGCTTTTCAACTTGGAAAATCCAAGAATCCACATTTGATTTTCCTTCAAACGTGTCAGGCTTTACTAACTTTGCGTGATCGGACCCCATACTTCCATATGCCTTCCAGATATCTTCTGTTGTAGGCAAGTTCTCTTGCGCACCATATTGCGCCTTTAGCCACTGGTTTCCTTCATTTAATTCTTGCTATTGCTCGCGTAGCAATGCATTGATGTCTTTTCCAGAGCTACATCCTTTGGTACTCTTGCTATTGGGAGAACCGCCTTTTGTGTTGCTGCTATCCAAGTGTTATGAACTCCGGGTTGTTCCTATTCCTTTGTTTGATGTAATCAAGTCTGCCTTTATTTGGCCTGCGATCAACTATTTAACACATTGTTTCATATCTGGCCGTCTATTTGCATATACTTGAGTGTTATTTGGTGCTGGCGCCTCTGTATATGCCTAGACCTTTAGTTCGCTCAGGTCAGGTTTCAAGCTATTATTACTTGTAATGTTACGCTCGTAGAGGGAAATCCCGGCTAAACAGTAAATCTCTTGGGATTCCGGTGAGAGTAAGAGTTGATCCAGGATGCAAGGGAGAAGATACTTTATTCGTGTACAAGTCTATCTGTAATAGTTATTCATGGTGTGCTTTATATGCAGTGTGCTAAATTAAGTTTTAGTGATAAATTAGTAATGGATAGGGTTTCTGGTATACTTTACCCTGTAACAAGTGTTACGTGCTTAAAGAGTAATGTCCTTTAGAGAGTACAAAAATGGACAACGTGTATGTTATCTTGTAGATTCAACGGGGTAGTGTAAGAATATCTCTTAAAAGGTTAGGGTGGTGACTTGGTAGAAATGTATTCAAGCTAATATTTGTTTCTACCGCTCTTCCTGCTTCTAACCAAACTTCTCTCTTTATTTGATTGTTTGATTTGTATTTATACCTTATTGTGAGTCTGGTGATTTGTCCTGTTTTGCTTTTCCCTGGCTACTAAGTTGTCTTTGTATGCATTGGTGTCACTTAACATCAAGTGACTTCTTACACTGTAACAAGTTGTCATGCTCATAGAGGAAAATCCCAGTTAAGCAGTGTATCTTTTGGGTTTCTGGAGAGGGTAGAGTTGATCCAGGTTGGAAGGAAGAAGATACTTTATTTGTGTACAAACCTGTCTGCAATTGTTATTCATGGTGTGCCTTTTAGACTGTGTGTGCTAATTAGGTTTCAGTGATAAATTAGTGATAAATTGATGCTAGATAGGGTTTTGGTCAGAGTAACTCTATTTGGGTGCAGATTGGCATGATTGCCTTATATCCATACAGATGGTTGTCTTTTGCAGGGGGCCTACCACTTATCCTAGTGGTATATTTTACCCTGTAACAAGATGTTATGATATTCAGGTCTGGTTCTCCCACTTTGCTGGTGTAACAAGACCTGTCTTTATTTTTACCACAGGATCTGCTTTTAACACAATTCCCAATTGCTTGCATAGACTATTGTCTCAAGTTTGCCCAACAGTGAGCATATAATGAAGCATTATCACATGGTGACATAACTATATATGTTGTGATCATCTGAATGTTTGGGTTGGGTTTCAGACTGATAACATTTTCCCCTTCTTCAGTTGATTCTTCTCCTAAAGGATCTTCAGCTTTAAAATACCAAATTTTCTTTTCAGGAAATGGTCCCCCTTGAAGGGCTACTTGGTGGACCAACATTATCTGTATTTGCTCATCAAGGTCTACTAGCTGATATGTTGAAGACAGCATAACTCTTCTAATTGTGAATGGTCCCATCCAGTATGGTTGAAACTTCTTGTGGTCTTCCTTACGCATTAAGACTCTTGTTCCTATCTCAAATTCTTGACTGCTTGCATTCTTGTCATTGTTGTAAAAATTTGTAATTCCACCTAAATACTCACCTAACTTAGTCACTTAGATCATTACCTTCAAATCCTAGAGAATACTGACCAAATTCCTTGTTGGGATTTACTTCAAATATTTTCACCAAAATATCAGGTACCCAGAATATGAGAATTAGAAAAGTTGTCCAAACAGCCCCAAACTTTGCACAGATGTTCTTGAGACCTTCCTAACCCTATTTTACATGTTTGTTATGCCAAGACCATGTAAAAGTATAAATACTACTTTTACATTCAATAAATCATCAAGTGAAAACCACATAATCTACTTGTTCTCCCAATCACTTCCAATATCTCCAAGACTCTTACAACAGTCATAACATAAGATCATTTGCTGGCCTTGGTTTTCAAGTTGCTTTAACACTTCTTCCCTCTTATGATCTAGACTTTCCAATTCTCTAATCTGTCATTCTGTTTCATCATTTTCATCATTGAGGTCCCAAAGATCTGGATGCAATGTGTCACCAGGTATCATGGGTTCCCTCCCATAGACAAGATAAAAGGGCAAGTATCCTGTAGCTATGCAAGACTGTATTTGACATGCAAATAGTGCTTGCTGTACAAAATCATCCCATTTATGTTGTGCCCCCTGAACATAAATTGTCAACATTTGGCTAAAGAGCCCATTGAAGTGTTCATTGACCCCATTTGTTCTGGGGTGAAAGGCGGATGTTTTTAAATGTTTGATCCCCTGTAATTCTATGTAGTTCTTCATGATACCCTCAATGAAGTGTTGTCCTCTATCTGTGAGAATTTCCTCAGTGCATCCAAACTGTAAAGTGTTATCTTATACAGGAAATTGCTACTTCTTTTGCGGTAGCTTTTCTTATTGATTTGGCAATTGGCCACTTTGTTGTGTGGTCAATTGCCATTATTATCCCCTTGTTACCTCTCCTAGTGTTGGCAAGTCTTCCAATGAAGTCTAAACTCCATCTACTAAATGCTGGGACTTGGGGTAACAATGTAGCAATGCAGCCTGCTGCTTCCTGCTTTTTATTAACTGACAGTTAGGGTAGAATTGTATGGCCAGTGCAATACTTTCTGCCATATTTGGCCACAGGTTAGCATATACAGACAATACAGAATTTCTTGGTCTTGATATTTTCTGCACAATACTTCTTCATTAGCTTGGAACTTATCAAGTTCTTATAATACTAACTCATTGACTTCCATAGTTGTTCCTTCAGGGAAGGTCTGATTGCAACAGTACTCCACCTACTGCCCAAGATGAGGCATTTGTTGTCAAATAAAAGATTCTTGTGAAATCAGTACTTTTCAATACTGGTGTGTTCAATAAAGCTTGCTTCAACCCTTGGGATGCTACTTTACAGTTTGCTTCTGGAATTATTTTTGCCACTACATCATCACTGAATGTAGGTGTACTCCATGAGACATAAGTTTTCTTTTTAGCTAAGACAGTGTTTTAAGCTGCTAATTTGACATCTTGGCTCTTTGTTGGTTGGATTAATAACTTGAGTTTCTTTACCAATACTTCAGAGATGTAATTATCACTTAATCCAATGTCTAAAATAACTTTCACTGGTTGACTACTAATTTCCACCAGCCACTGAATTACCGGCTTTATTGGTTCTTCTATTTGCCAATTAAGCTCTTCCACCATGTGTAAGATATGTTGTTCTTTTATTGTATTCAACATTTCTTCAGAGTCTTCTACTTCCACTTTGAACAGCTTATCCTTCTTACACTTAGAACATTCATCAAATTGATGGCCTTCTTTTTTGCAACACAGATTGTGTTTCATGCAATATTCTTTGGTTTTTTGATCCAAGATACTGTCAATATCCAACAGCAGATTTTTGAAGTGGTTAGTAGAACTACTAACTGTTCCTTTTTGGACTAACTTAGCAAGTTTATATCTGGCTTGCTTTGTAGCTGTTATTGGTTTAAACTCTGTTACTGATTCTTGTTTGAATTCCCTCCATGTCTCAATTTCATCTTCATGACCTTCATTAGACCTTCTTAAATACAATCTCCACCACAATAATGCTCTTTGGAGCGGACTTGAAGCGTATTCAACTTTCTGAGACTGACCAACATTTGTGAACTTCATATACTTCTCAACTTGAAATATCCAAGTGTCCACATTTGATTTTCCTTCATAAGTTTCAGGCTTTGCCAACTTTACCCAATTAGATTCCGGACTTCCATATGCCTTCAAAATATCTTCTTTTGTAAGCAAATCTTCTTGTGCACTATATTGTGCCTTCAGCCACTGGTTCTCTTCCTTTAATTCTTGTAATTGCTCTCTTAACAATGCACTTAAGTCTTCACCAGGGCTACTACCTTCAGTACTCTTACTAGTACTCATCTTCTCTTCTTTTTCCAGAGGATTTACAATGAATTGTTGCTACCAGATGTTATGATATTCAGGTCCGGTTCTCCTACTTTGCTGGTGTAACAAGGTCTGTTTTTATTTTTAGCGCTGGATCTGCTTTTAACACAATTCCCAATTGCTTGCATAGAATATTGTGACATAACTACTTATGTCATGATCATCTGAATGTACTGTTTGGGTTTCAGACTATTGTAACAAAAATGTAGAGGCGCTGTTAGTACAGTGGTAGAATTGAAGCTTCCCAAGCTTTAGCCCTGGGTTCAATTCCCGGACAGCGCATCACCTTTTTCATTTAATCAATGGCATTCCTTGAACCATCACACTACCTCCCAAATTTTGGAGCAACTTTAGAATTTCCAGTAGAAGGGAATCCATGCACTTTTACCATTTCAACGCCTGTTTTCTGTACCATCAAAGTGAAGAGATTTAAATTTATGAATCATCAATCTTCCAAAAACACACTGGACCAATTGAAATAATAGGTCAAAATGTGTATGTTTGTAATAGAGTAGTAAGTTAAAGAGCAGAGTGGCCTTGGTATTCTGGTAAACTTAAGGATCAACTGAGCACAAGTTCCATCAGAGCCCTAAAACTAGGAAATATTGCGGAAACCCACAATAATGGCAGAAATCATTCCGAATCTTGAAGGAGCTATGTAATTGACAAGAAAAATGAAGTTGGTGTATTTTGAGCACAAACGGGTCAACGCTGAGATCACCCAACTAGGCTTTGATCCACCGGTGATTTTACAGTTTCTCCAAATGTTGTGTTTTGATGGATATGATATACTCTTGGTTGTACGGTATTCATTTTTGGAGTGCCTGTAAACGGGAGCAAAAGATTGTTGCACCGTCCAGGAATCAAACCCGGGGCTAAAGCTTGGGAAGCTTCAATTCTACCACTGTACTAACGGCGCCTCTGTATTTGTGTTATGAAATCCAGGCCAGTTCCTGTCCTTCTGTTTGGTGTAACAAGGTCTGTCCTTTATTTTAGCATAGGATCTACTTTTTATACATTTCTTGATCATTTGCATACAACTTGTCTTACTTTAGCCCATCAGTCTTTGACCATCTTTGATGATTTTTGGTGTTGATGCATCTCTATACGCAACAACTTGCTGCCTGTTCTGGTTGGGATTCAGACTTTCATAACATTTTCCCCTTCTTCATTTGATTCTTCTCCTGAAGAATCCTTGTCTTTATGGTACCAAACCTTCTTTTTGGGGAATGGTCCGCCTTGCAATGCTATTTTTAGTCTATCTTGGTGGGCTAGCGTTTTCTGAACTTGGCCACTCATATCTACAAGCTGATATGTTGAGAATGGCATTATTCTACTTACAACAAATGGGCCCATCTAGTACGGTTGAAACTTCTTGTGGTCCTCCTTTTGTATTAGAACCTTTGTTCCAACTTCCAGCTCTTGGTCACCTACATTTTTATTGTATTGCAATTTCATTTGTTGACCTTGACTTTCAAGTCTTTTTATCACTTCCTCTTGCTTGTGGCCTAACGCCTCCAATTCTTGTATTCTCCATTCTGCTTTATTGCCTTCATTGTTGAGATTCCAGAGGTTTGGCTGTACTGTGTCACCTGGGATTTTTGGCTCTCGTCCATATACTAAGTAGAAGGGTGAATACCCTGTAGCTACATGGCATTGTATTTGACGTGTAAAAAGTGCCTGTTGCACGAATTGTATTGTTGCAAGTATTCTATCCAATGCAGCATTCTTCTTGATAAGGTTTTTTGAGTATTAACAAATCTTAGACTTGCATGATATGTCCAGATAATACACTTTTTTCCTTCTAGGTAGCATTGCCACACTTTCAAACAGACAATTATTGCTAATAACTCTTTTTTGTGTGTTGGATATTTATGTTCTGCTGCTGAGAGTTTTCTACTTTTGAACGCAATTGGATGCTCCTGTTTGTCCTGATATTGTGACAGTACTCCCCCTATGGCCCATAGTGAAGCATTGGTTGTTAAATAGAAGGTTTTTGAATAATCCAAGCTTCTCAACACTGGGGCATTTACTAATGCAACCTTCAACTGTTGGAATGCAACTTCACATATTTTTGACCAAGTGCATGTCCTTTCTTGCTTCAGTAAGTCCATCAGTGGTGCTGCTATCTGTGCAAAGCCTGCTATAAACTTTTGGTAATATGACGCTAACCCTAGAAACAATTGTAGCTTGGTTATTGAGTTTGGGTATGGCCACTCTTCTATTTTCTTTACTTTCTTATTGTCAACTTTCAGGCCTTCTGTGGTAATCACATGTCCTAAATATTCAATTTCTTTTGTATTGAACTGACATTTTTCCTTGTTTGCTACTAATTTTTCTCTTTGCAAAATATCAAAGACAGTTCACAGATGGTCTTGATGTTCTGCTAGTGTTTTGCTATATATTAATATATTATCTAGGTATACTAATTTAAATTGATCTAGATATTGATGAAAAATGCTATTCATCAATGTCATTAAGGTGGCTAGTGTGTTGGTGAGTCCAAAACTCATTACCACAAACTTGTAATGGCTGTAGCATGTGCAGAATGCTGTTTTCTCATTATCACCTTCTTGAATTCAGATTTGGTAATAGCCGCCTTTTAGATCTATCTTTGAAAACACCCTTGCATCATTCAGGTTGTCAAACAGTTTGTCAATTTGGGGGAGTGGGTACTTGTTTTTGATTGTTGCTGAATTTAGGGCTTGATAGTCCACACACAAGCAAAGTGACCCATCCTTCTTCTTAACAAACAATACCGGTGCTTCAAACAGCAATTTACTTGGTCTTATATAACCTTTCTCTAACAATTCAGCTAATTGTTTTTTTAATTCTTGTAGCCCCAATGGACTCATCCAGTAAGGCTGTTTTGACACCAGTGAGCTGCTTTCTAGATGAATTTTGTGATCCACACTTCTTTTTGGTGGTGAGCCTTTGAGTACTGTGAACACATCTTGGTACTCATCCAAGATACTTTGGATATCCTGCATGTTGTTGGTTTGCTTGGTGTCTTCATCTAGAATGCTGTATATAAATTCAACATTGCTTTTGTCTACTTTCCTTGTTGCTTTAGAAAGTTGTGACTTTGTAATTACAAGTACCTCCTCTTCTTTTAGCAGTTCTGTGTTTGGTTTACAGATTACCTGCTGCCTCCCTTCCTTATATACTGCCACTTCTTGTGTTTGCCAATTGATGACAGGATTTTGTTTGTACAGCCATGATTGTCCTAAAATTACATTGAAGCTTGCATTGGTAATTATTTTTGCAACCACTTCATTGCCGTATGTTGGAATGCTCCATTGAAAGTTTGTTTCACTCCCAATTTGTATGGGGCTTTGTGCCACCAACTTTATATACTTTTTTCTAGTTGGTTGTACTATAAGCTTCAGCTGCACTGCCAACTTTTTGGATATAAAGTTATCTCTTGCACCACTGTCTAGGATAATCTTCACAGGGCAGTTGTTTACTTGGGCTACCCATTGAACAATTGGTTGTGTCTGCTCCTCCTTTTGCTTGTTAAATTGATCCACCATATGTATAATATGATGGTCCTGTATTTCATTCAAGGTTTCTTCAGTGTCCTCATTATCCTGTTCAGTAGCTTTACTTTTCTTCCATTTGGGGTACTCAAAAAATCTATGACCTTTCTTATTGCACTTAAAGTACAAGTTATGTTTGATGCAATACTCCTTATCTTTTTGCTTTGGTGTAGACTTCTTGTCAGCTTCATATGCTTCTTTTTTTGTGCTGTGTACATTATCAAACATAATCTGGTCATATCTTTCTGCAAACCTGTGGGCCTCTTTAAATGAGCTAGGATCTTGAAGCTTCACTTCTTTCCTAGTGGACTTTTGGAGTCCATGTACATATTGATCCAGTATTTCATCTTCCAATATTCCATCAATTTCTAGTAGAATACTTTTGAATTCATTGGTATAGCTGCTAACTATTCCCTTCTTAACTAGCTGTGCCAGTTTATCTCTAGCATGTTTAGTTGCTGTCACAAGCTTGAATTCTGCCTTCAATTCTTGCTTAAACTGGTTCCACTTTTCAATTTCAACTTCAAGTCCTTCTTGAACACTCTTCATGTGAGACCTCCACCACAATAGCGCCTGTCCCCTGAACAGACTTGATGCATAATCAACCATTTGCATCTTACTAACATTTGTGAATTTTAGGTATTTTTCAGCCTGAAAAATCCAAGAATCCACAATTGACTTCCCATCAAATGTATCAGGCTTTGCTAACTTTACATGACCGGATTCCAAACTTCCATATGCCTTCAGAATATCTTCTTTAGTAGGCAACTCTTCCTGTGCACTATACTGTGCTTTTAGCCACTGGTTCTCTTCTTTCAATTCTTGCAATTGCTCTCACAGCAATGCATTAATGTCTTCACCAGGGCTGCTTCCTTTAGTATTCTTGCTAGTACTCATTTTCTTGTAGTTTGGAGGATTATTTGTTGTTTTGCTGTTACCAAATGTTATGAAATCCAGGCCAGTTCCTGTCCTTCTGTTTGGTGTAACAAGGTCTGTCCTTTATTTTAGCATAGGATCTACTTTTTATACATTTCTTGATCATTTGCATACAACTTGTCTTACTTTAGCCCATCAGTCTTTGATCATCTTTGATGATTTTTGGTGTTGACGCATCTCTATATGCAACAACTTGCTGCCTGTTCTGGTTGCAATTCAGACTTTCATAACAAAAATATGTTATGTACTTAAAGAGTAATGTCCTTTAGAGAGTGCAAAAAGGGATAACGTGTATGTTATCTTGTAGATTTGATGGGGTAGTGTAAGAATATCTCTTTAAAAGGTTAGGGGGTGACTTTGTCGGAATATGTTCAAGCTAATATTTGTTCCTACTACACTCTTCTGCCTATAACCAAAACTCCCTTTTTATTTAGTTGCTTGTTTGGTATTTATACCTTATTGTGAGTCTGGTGATTTGTCTTTGATTTGCTTTTCCCTGGCTACTAAGTCATCTTTGTATGCGTTGTGGTAGGGTAAACATACCTCCCACAGACAAGTTTATTCATATAGTCATTATGATATACTTATCCATATTTTATCTTATCAGTATTATCCCATTCTTCTTTTGCCCATATTATCAGTATTATCCTCATATGATGTTTACCCTGATTAGTTATTAGCATTAGTTATCCCAGATGTTATTCAGCTTTGTGATCAGTAGATGTATCTATATAAGGCAAGTACCCGCGTCAGTACCCGTGACACATGACCTAGGTCTGTGTTACCATCTCTACCATTTCAATACCATATATGGTATTTCTATGTTGCACAGGTTTCAGACTACTGATTCCTGATTGGTTGAGAGTGCTGTGCCTTTTAGAACCTTCCAGGACATTCTTGGCATATTTTTAGCTCATAGTGATGTCATCAAGAATTCCACTGATACCTAGAATCTTCTAGAACCTTGTCATTAGTAATCACTTGGCAATCAGGAAAAGTATTTAAGGGAAAGCAATCCCTCATCAATAAATCATCCCTTCTATCAGTAACACTTCTACCTTATTGATTAGCAGTTGATCACTGCACCTGCCTTCCACAGTGCATCTCAGACCTGCCATCAAGGAGCTTTTCAAGGTAGTGCACAAGACACACAGAGGCCTTTGGAGACACTTGGAGCACCTAGGAAGCTAGAGAAGCAGGAGCTTTTACCATAGTGACATATTGACAAAGACACCAGCAGTTTAGACACAGAGGTTATTGCACCCATCAGACACCTCACAAACCTTGAGTTGTGTAGCTTCTCCCAGGAGTACCTCTACACCACCACATATTTGGCACCCAACGTGGGGGGTTTGACTGAACTGCCCCTAGAAGACTTAAGAAAGAACAAATTATCAAGACCATGGATCTACCTTTACCAGGAATGCAAGGAACCCCTTTCTTTGATGGAACTAAAGTCAAAGCTTTCATCAAGAGGTGGGAGCTTTTCTGCAGAGCCCACAAAATACCTGAGGCCATTATGGCTGAAGAGATGCCCCCCTACAGCACTGATGAGATCATGCTCTCATTATATGAAAGAAATGATCTGCTGACAAATTGGACCCTCTTGAAGAGCTACTTGATTGATGAATATGGAGAGAGACAAGTTGACTACACACTTCAAGACTTGGAGAACTTTGCTTATAGCAAGTTTAAGCTGCTACCATTGAAAGAATACTTGAGTGGCCTTGAGCAAATTGGAGAGTCACTGAAAGCCCAAGGCATTATCACTGATCTGACTTTATCTGCCTATCTGCTCAGAGCACTACCAGAAGGCCTGGTTAGAAGGATTGAAAACAATCCTACTGTGAAAGCTATGAGTTCACTGCCTGCATTTCAGTTAGCTAAGCAGATTTTACTTGCCCCTGAAGAAACCTCACCAATCAGAAAGCTTCTTTCAAGCCCAGGACAAAACCAAGATAGCCAAGACATACTTAATCCCAGCAATCAAAGCACTCAAATTCAGGAGCTGACACAGCAACTAGAGAAACTCTCTTTGCTACTTGCCAGCAAAGCATATGGTCAGAAGCCAGTAGAGAAAGAAGTCAAATATACATGCATGTGGTGTGACTCTGCCAACCATTCCAAGAGAAATTGCCAAGAGCTTCAGTCATTACTATCCACAGGTGATGTCCTATATAGTCCTCAGGGATACATAGTCAGTAAGCATGGTGACAAATTATCCACAGCATTTGGACAAGGAGGAATGAGAGTTCACTACAAGCAAGTCACCTCTCATACAAGAAAGGTTCACCTCCATGGAGAAGAAGATCCTGGCTACTTTGATCCAGCTGAAGTTCTGAACTTTGACTATGAGGATCCCAGAGAGGCCCAAGATCATATAGCTTCAATTTATGCTTCAAAGAGACACCATCCTGAAAAAATGGCTAATCTAGGCCCAGCAACAAAAGTACCAAGATGTGAGCCAGAAGTTGTGATTGAGAAGAAAGCATCACCCCCATTAATTCTACAAGAGTCTGCCAAGACCAACTACTACCACATGCAGCCTAAAGTCAAGCAAAATGGTACCCCAGAGGCTCTGACAAGTCATATACTAGGAAGCAACATATCAATCAAGGTTGGAGAGCTACTCAGTGTATCACCTTCTGTAAGAAAGACTCTGGATGAGCATATCAGAATAAGAAAGCATCCAATTGAAGCAACTCAAGGCAACCAGGTCAGGACAGTTCAAGGAAGCCAAGATATCAGTAAGCTGCATCAAAGCCAGAAACACTACTACTCAGTGGCAACTGCAACAACTACAGGAGCTGTGCATAATCAAGAAATCCTATGTCATATAGACAGTGGATCTGAGATATGTGTGATGCCTTTGGAGGCTTGGAAACAACTACCATGCAAAGACCTATTGCCCATAGACACCAATATCAATTGGAGCATGAAGGATGCCAACTCAGGGCAATCAAAGCTTTTAGGAATTATTCACAGCTTCCCTCTCATCATTGAAGGAATACCCCATGAGATCCCAGTATTCATTTGTGCAAAGGCTAACTTTGAATTACTTCTTGGAAGACCATGGGAAGTAAAAGCAAGAGCAACTGCAGTGAACTACCCAGATGGTTCAGCATGGTATACTATATACTCAGAGAGCCCAGGACTAACAGCAACCTTCTGTGGTGTGGACTCAAACAATATCCGATCAATGACATCATGTAGATTTCTATCTCAAGAAAGGACAGGTGGCTTCATTGAGGAAGACTGAGAGAGCACTTTGTTCTCCAAACTTACAGTGGTTAGCTAAAAAGTTCCCTGAAACTTTTTAGCTCAAGTGGGGGGTGGATGTGGTAGGGTAAACATACCTCCCACAGACAAGTTTATTCATATAGTCATTATGATATACTTATCCATATTTTATCTTATCAGTATTATCCCATTCTTCTTTTGCCCATATTATCAGTATTATCCTCATATGATGTTTACCCTGATTAGTTATTAGCATTAGTTATCCCAGATGTTATTCAGCTTTGTGATCAGTAGATGTATCTATATAAGGCAAGTACCCGCGTCAGTACCCGTGACACATGACCTAGGTCTGTGTTACCATCTCTACCATTTCAATACCATATATGGTATTTCTATGTTGCACAGGTTTCAGACTACTGATTCCTGATTGGTTGAGAGTGCTGTGCCTTTTAGAACCTTCCAGGACATTCTTGGCATATTTTTAGCTCATAGTGATGTCATCAAGAATTCCACTGATACCTAGAATCTTCTAGAACCTTGTCATTAGTAATCACTTGGCAATCAGGAAAAGTATTTAAGGGAAAGCAATCCCTCATCAATAAATCATCCCTTCTATCAGTAACACTTCTACCTTATTGATTAGCAGTTGATCACTGCACCTGCCTTCCACAGTGCATCTCAGACCTGCCATCAAGGAGCTTTTCAAGGTAGTGCACAAGACACACAGAGGCCTTTGGAGACACTTGGAGCACCTAGGAAGCTAGAGAAGCAGGAGCTTTTACCATAGTGACATATTGACAAAGACACCAGCAGTTTAGACACAGAGGTTATTGCACCCATCAGACACCTCACAAACCTTGAGTTGTGTAGCTTCTCCCAGGAGTACCTCTACACCACCACAGCGTTGATGTCACTTAACATTGAGTGACTCTTTACTATGTAACAAGTTGTTACGCTTGTAGAGGGAAATCCTGGTTAAGCAGTATATCTCTTGGGATTCCGGAGAGGGTAGAGTTGATCCAGGTTGCAAGGAAGAAGATACTTTATTTGTGTACAAGTCTGTCTGCAATTGTTATTCATAGTGTGCTTTTTATACTGTGTGTGCTAAATTAGGTTTCAGTGATAAATTGGTGATAAATTGGTGCTAGATAGGGTTTTGGTTCGAGTAACTCTATTTGGGTGTAGATTGGCGTGATTGCCCTTATATCTGTACAGATGATTGTCTTTTGGCGGAGTACCTACCACTTATCCTACAGGTATACTTTTCCCTGTAACAAATGGTGGGCTCCAGGAGATTGACTCCTGTCAATTGTGGACTTACTCATGCCATGTGCGTGCTGAGTTACCAGATTCATTAACCTCTGGGACTAGTATCCGGATGTCATGTGCTGGGCATAGATGATCAATGTTTGCAATGTAGGTTGTCCCTTCCCAACCAATTTGTTTGATCATGTATGCATCATTTGGAAGGCAGTGTTTTATCTTCCATGGGCCATTCCAACGGCATGCAAACTTGTGGGGTCATTGATTTGGTACTATAAAGCGTAAGACTTGATCTCCTACCTTGAATGTGAATTTTATTGCAACCTTGCATTGCAACTGGCTCCTTTGGTCACCACTTTGTTGTGCTCTATATGCCGCTTCTTGTCTTGCTGTAGCTAGCAAGTGGTCAATAGCCTGCATTCTTTGCTGTAGGTCTGTTTCCCAGTCTTGTCCCGGGGTTGCTACCCAGTTTGCTGGTGTGTTTAACTCATAGCCATACAATAGGTAGCTTGGTGTGCAACCTGTTTCTTCATTCTTCATTGTATGGCAAATGAACAATGCTTTCTGCAAGTGCTTGTCCCATTCCTGTGAGTGGTTGCCAATTTTTCCTATTATTTTCTTCAGGTTTTGATTTAAGCGTTCTACCTGTCCATTGCTTTGTGGTTGATATGGTGTGCTGTGACATTCCCAAATGTTTAGTGTGGTAAGCACAGCTTTGAAAGCATTGTTCACAAAATGGCTGCCGTTATCACTGAACACCTGCTTTGGACATCCATATAGTGGCACAATCTTGTTTAGAAAGAAGTCAACTACCACTGCTGCATTTGCATCTTGGCAAGCTTGGCCATTGGCCATCTGGTGGCATAATCTATACCTGTGAGAATATAGCAATTTTCTCTGCCGGTTTGTTCTAGAGGCCCCACAAAGTCTAGTCCCAGGATATCAAATGGGTTTGTAGCCATCACTATGGGTTTTACTGGGATTGCCTTGGCTGGTTGGTTTTGGACTTGTTGACATTCCCCACAGTTGGCCACCGCCCATCGGACTATCTCATATAGCTGTGGAGCTGAGTACCTTTTGCGTACTATTTCCCATGTATGTTCCACTCCAAAGTGCTGTTGTTTGTGTATTTCTTGCACCTCTACCTTGCCTTGGCCTTGAGGTAAAACTTCTTGACCTGGGTGTTTTCTCAAGAATAGCCAGTTCTCTTGGTATATGAACTTCCTGGCGTATTTCCTGATCCTTCTTTGGATTTCTGCAGTGTGACCTTTGGGTATATTCCCTTTGCCAAGTATTGTAGTGTAGCATAGTAATATTCCAGTGATAAACCTTGAATATTTCTAATCGGCGTTCTTGCGCTGTCTTGTCCTGGCCCTCTATTATCAGTATTCTTGAAAGTGCATCGGAGGGGTTTTGTTTGCCTTGTCAATATTGGATACTGAAATCATAATCCATCAAGTACATTGACCACCTAGCAATCCGGCCCACTAGGTTGGGCTGATTGAAGATCAATATAAGGGCTTGGTGGTCAGTAAAAAGGTAAAATGGTGTCCATATAGATAGTGTTGGAAATGTTTTATGGCCCATACTACCGCTAGTCCTTCAAGGCATGTACTAGAGTAATTTTGTTCCGCTCCTTGTAATTGCTTGCTAGCATAATATATAACCTGTTCCTTCCGTCCAATGATTTCTGCAATAGGATTGCCCCTAGTCCTTGTTTTGAGGCGTCAGTTGTGAGAATGAAAGGTGTCTTGAAGTCTGGATAGGCCAAAAATGATGCATGAGTTATCTTGTCCTTCAGGGTGTCAATGCTTCTTGCTGGCTAATGTCCCAGACAAAAGATTTTGTTTTCTTAATCATAGATGTCTGTGGGTACGCAATTGCAGCAAACTGCTTAATGTACTTCCTGTAATACCCACAGAATTAACAAAGGATAGGATTTTGTCTTTTCCTCTAGGGGGATGCATGTTCCTAATTGCTGTCACTTTTGCTTCATCTACCTCAATTCCCTCTTTTGAAATCACATGTCCCAAATACTTCAGCTGTTTCTTTGCAAAGGAACATTTTTTGATTGCAATTTGATTCCTGAGCTCTGTAGTTTGCTCAGGCTATCCAAAGGTCTTTCAGATGTTGCTCTAATGTTGGGGAGAATACTAGAACATTGTCAATAAATATCAGCACCAATTTCCATAACTCCTCCCAAAATATTGTGTTCATGGCCATTGGAAGGTAGCCGGGGCATTCATGAGCCAACGGCATGACTTTGTACTCAAAGTACCCTATTTGGTTATGAAAGCAGTTTTCTCAATTGATGACGGTTCCATCTTGATCTGCCAGTAGCTGGAAGTTCCATCCAATGTGCTGAAATATTGGGCATCTTGGAGGGTATCCAGGAGCTCATGCACATAGGGAAGTGGGTAAGCATCTTGTTTTGTGATTGAGTTGAGATGTTGGTGATCAACACAGAATTGCTTTGACCCATCTTTTTGTTTACAATCATTACTGGAGAGGTCCAAGCAAATATGATGGCTGGATTACTTGCTGACTCAGCATGGCTTCTAATTCTGTCCGTATAATTTTGTTTTCTTTAGGGGAGACACGGTAATAGTTGGATCGTATAGGTCCTTTGCTCCCTGTATCAATGGTGTAGGTGATTCCTTTTATCTGCCCTAGACGCTTCTGTTCTGATGAGAATACATCTGTATATAGAGCCAAAAGGCTATCCAACCCTTCTGGCTGTACTTCCCTTGAACCTTCACTGGACTCAATGGCCAGTGTAGTGGGGTCCAATGTTAAGAGTGCCACCCTAAGATCCCCATCTTTGTGGTCAAAGAGTTTGTGTGATACATGTATGTTTGTTGTTAGCCGTCCATTGAGGGTGGGGACGGATAACTCATTATTGTCAAAGTCTAACCATAGCTTGTGATAGCATATCCAATCCATTCCCAAAATCAGCGGATATGTGTCCTCCTTAGTAATCATTGCTTTGGCTACCAGGTTATACCGGCATATATTAACTGGCAGTGAAGATATCATTCCTTGTGTTGCTATGGGCTGTCCCCCAAAAGCAATTACTTGCACTGTGGTACCACTTTCTGGCTTCAATCCCAGTTGTCCTGATAGTTTTTGGGATATCACACTACACATGGCACCAGTGTCTATAATAGCCTCTAAGGTACATCCATTGACTTCAACATTGGCTCTAGCATATGTGTAGCCATTCTGTTTACTGCTCTTTGATAAGGTCTGGATTGTTGGGTCTGCAGATTTGCTTGCTTTGGCTACCATGGTAGGGCTATTTGCCCAATGAGAGAGCTCCCAGCATAGTTTTGGAGAGTATTGTAACAGATCAGATATTGACAGGCTGATTACTTGCCAACCTATCTTCTCCACAAGGGGGTTTGAATTATTGTTTTCAGGCACTTCCTCATGGTCAGTCATGTTCCCCATACCCCTGGCTTGCTTCTTTTGCCCCCTCTGGGAGGGGTCTGGCCATTCCCGTTTTTCAGCAAGGTTTACTGGAATCCCTTCTGGTGATAATGTTTCCTTGCTGTACTCTAGTACATTAATTTTTGGTGGAGTCAGCTCCACAGGTGATGGACTTGGAAGCTGAGAAAGGGGAGTCCGGCAAAATTGGGCAATATGCCCTGGTTGGTTGCATCAATAACAGGTACAGGGTGTGGTGCTTCCCAAGGGTCTTCCACTGTCCTCCTGGGTTTTCTGCAATCGGTCCAAGACATTCATGCACAGTTTCTCAAACTGAGTGGTTAAAGTGTCCATTGGATTGTCAGGGCATTTGGGTGTGGCAGTTTCCTCCCTTTCCTTATTCTTGTTAAGGCTTCCCTGGATTACTTCATCTTGGAGTACACTGTCATTCTCTGAACCCAATTGTTCCTCCTCTTCTGCATAGTCTATAACTTCATCTAGTGTAGCTGGTTTTTGTCGTTTTACATCTCTTCGGATAGATGGTTGCAGGGATTCCACCAATATCCATATTTTCTCCTTCTCAGTCATATCTCCAATGCGGGTTATCAAACGGCACACTTGGGTAGTGATAGCTGCTACTGTCTCATCCTTTCTTTGTCGTATTTGGTACAATTCATGTTTCCAAATGTCCCTCCGATCTTCCGTCACAAATTTTTCATTGAATCGCTGCTTGAACTGTTCCCACAAAGTGAAACCTGTCCGGTGACGATCATACCATAGGGCAGCATTGTCCTTGAGAAAAGGAGCCACAATCCGAGGAAGTGCTGCTTCTGGCCATTCATTAGCCAGTTGGCACATCTCCACCTCTCGAATCCAATCTACTGGATCTTCTGAGGGTTGGCCATGAAACTTTCCGATGGTCACCAGTCGCCGTTCATAGGTGCGGGATTCACTCATATCACTCTGAAATGAGATTTGTACCCAGCTGTGCTTCTCCAATAGTCAATCTTCTCCCTGGTATGCTCGCCAAAGTTGTTACGCTCGTAGAGGGAAATCCCGGTTAAGCAGTATATCTCTTGGGATTCCGGAGAGGGTAGAGTTGAACCAGGTTGCAAGGAAGAAGATACTTTATTTGTGTACAAGTCTGTCTGCAATCGTTATTCATAGTGTGCTTTTTATACTGTGTGTGCTAAATTAGGTTTCAGTGATAAATTGGTGATAAATTGGTGCTAGATAGGGTTTTGGTCCGAGTAACTCTATTTGGGTGTAGATCGGCGTGATTGCCCTTATATCCGTACAGATGGTTGTCTTTTGGCGGAGTACCGACCACTTATCCTACAGGTATACTTTTCCCTGTAACAAAATATAGATGCGCCGTTAGTACAGTGGTAGAATTGAAGCTTCCCAAGCTTTAGCCCCGGGTTCGATTCCCGGACGGCGCAATGATCTTTTGCTCCCGTTTACGGGCACTCCGAAAATGAATACCGTACAACCAAGAGTATATCATGTCCATCAAAACACAACATTTGGAGAAACTGTAAAATCACCAGTGGATCAAAGCCTAGTTGGGTGATCTCAGCATTGACCCGTTTGTGCTCAAAATACACCAACTTCATTTTTCTTGTCAATTACATAGCTCCTTCAAGATTCGGAATGATTTCTGCTATTATTGTGGGTTTCCGCAATGTTTCCTAGTTTTAGGGCTCTGATGGAACTTGTGCTCAGTTGATCCTTAAGTTTACCGGAATACCAAGGCCACTCCGCTCTTTAACTTACTACTCTATTACTAACATACACATTTCGACCTATTATTTCAATTGGTCCAGTGTGTTTTCGGAAGATTGATGATTCATAAATTTAAATCTCTTCACTTTGATGGTACGGAAAACCGGCGTTGAAATGGTACAAGTGCATGGATTCCCTTCTACTGGAAATTCTAAAGTTGCTCCAAAATTTGGGAGGTAGTGTGACGGTTTGAGGAATGCCATTGATTAAATGAAAAAGGTGATGCGCCGTCCGGGAATCGAACCCGGGGCTAAAGCTTGGGAAGCTTCAATTCTACCACTGTACTAACGGCGCCTATGTATTTGTGTTGCAAAATTGTTTATTGACGTCAAGTTAGGTGTTCCAAAATTTTCAAGAGTCAAGAGGGTTGTTCTGGGTTTCTGGGCATCTGTCCTAACGGTACCTTGAGTTGGTTAATAAATACTGTGTTACTTGGCTGAGGCTTGATCCTAATCTGGCTTGCATGCTAAGCCCTTAATGGGCGATATTGTAACATACCCCCAATCTTGAGAGGATTCTACTTCGTAAGAATCATCCGCAGGATACCAGAACTTGGAGGGCAACGGTTGGTTCTGGTCTAAGCGCGCTATCTTGAGTTGTTCCTGGTGAACAAGGTCTTTCTTAACTGCTCCTTGTGGAGAGGCCAGCTGAAAAGTATGAAAGGGTCGAGCCTCTTTGATGATGTAAGGTCCTGTCCAAAGTGGGTCGAATTTCTTGCGCTTGTTGTTCTTTAGTAGTACCCATATTCCTGCTTTGAGTTGTGCATTGTTGACTTTTTCTTCTTGTCGTTTCTTCATGTTTGTTGCTTGATTTACAAGGTTTCTTGTGGCGTCGAACCTTGCGTGTCCCAATGCATCCAGTTCGCGTCTTCGAAATTCCTCGTAATCTTCGTTATTGTCTAGCTTCCATAGGTTGGGTGGTAACGAGTCTCCCGGGATCTTTGGCTCTACTCCGTAGACTAAGTAGAAGGGCGACTTGCCTGTGGCATAGTGATTTCGAATTCTGCAGGCAAATAGAGCTTGGTGGATGAACTCGTCCCATTTGTGCGTGGCGCCTTGCACGTATGTGGTTAGTATTTTTCCAAATAAGCCGTTAAAACGCTCGTTAGCTCCATTGGTTCTAGGGTGGTATGCGGATGTCTTGAGATGCTTAACTTTCATTTTTTCCAGATAGGAGTTCAGTACTCTGTCCATGAAATTTGTCCCTCGGTCTGTCAATATTTCTACGGGGCACCCAAATTGCATGAAGATTTCGGTGTAAATAAAGTTGGCTACGGTTGTTGCATAGGCATTGGGGAGAGCCTTTGCAATACACCATTTGGTGGTGTGTTCGATTGCCGTAAGGATCCATCTGTTTCCTCTTTGTGTTGTGGGTAATTCACCAATAAAATCGAGGCTCCAACGCGTAAAAGCTGGGACGGGGTTGAGAGGATGTAACGGTGTTACAACTTTGTTCGACGGTTTGGCGAGTTGGCATTGCTGACATGTTTGAATCGCTTGTGCAATGTCTTTTCGCATTTGTGGCCACCAAGCTCGTCGTTTGATAATGTCATAAGTTCCCTGTGAGCCTAGGTGGCCAAATCCGTTGTGCATCTTATTGATAGTATCGGCTCGAAATACATGCGGAAGGTATGGTACGGGACCGATGTTTTCTAGATGTCGATACAGTACTTCATCTTCTCCAAACGAGAACTTGTGGGCTTTGCTTTTTAGGATATCTTGTATCTCCGTAGGTAGGTCAGCTGGGATGGTACCGGACGACAGGTATTCTGGTAGGTAACTGGGCCAATCGTGCCGTTGGTCAAGGGTGTTAATAGGTTGCAGGTTGTGGTGTCGTGATAAGGCATCTGCTGTTGTCATGGCTTCAATGAGGGTTTTGGGGTCCCGGTATTCTACTTCGTGTCGCGTCTGAGGTCGGAGTCCTTGGAGGTAGTATTCTTTCTGCTCGGCGTCTGGCATGTCGGGAATTTCGAGCATTAGCAGACTGAATTGTTGGTTGTATTCTGTTACTGATTTTGTTTGGTTTAATTTGTACAACTTGTCACGGGCGTTCCGTACGGAGTTGACAGGTATGAATTGTTTACGTAAGGCCGTGGTGAATTCGTCCCAGGTATTGATACTTGGGAGTATTCTACGACTAATTCCTTGGTTTTGGAGTTTCCACCATAGTGTTGCTTCTTTTCGAAAAAAGGAGGTTGCGTACTGAATTTTGAATAAGTCAGGGTCATTTGAAAAGGCCAGATATTGCTCCATCTCAAAGATCCAAGTTTCGAGTGTCATGGCTTGCTTTGTTCCATCAAAAGTGTTTGGTTTTGCTAATTTCAAGGTGTTTCCTACAACTGGTCTGTTCACTGGTTGTGTACTAGATGTAGATAGTCGGAATAATTGTTTTTCCATCTGATCAATGTATGCTTCCATATCTTCGACCGATTCAAATTTGGGGCGGGACATGTCTGTTGTGCTAATTTCAAGGCTTGGGAGGTGTCAAGAAGGTAATGTTTGTCGCTGCTACCAGTATGTTACGGAATTGTTTATTGAGGTCAAGTCAGGTGTTCCGGGATTCTCAAGAGTCAAGAGGGTTGTTCTGGGCCCCTGTCCTAACGGTACCTTGAGTTGGTTAATAAATACTGTGTTACTTGGCTGAGGCTTGATCCTAATCTGGCTTGCATGCTAAGCCCTTAATGGGCGATATTGTAACAATTGCCACCGAGTAAAGAGTCACTCGATGTTAAGTGACATCAAGACGACTCAGTAGCCTGGAAAAAGTAAAAGAGACAAATCACCAGACTCACAATAAGGTGTAAATAACAATCAAATAAAGTTCAAGTTTGGTTAGAAGTAGGAAGAGCGGTAGAAACGATTATTACTTTGAATATATTTCTATAAGTCACCATCCTAACCTTTTAAGAGATATTCTCACACTTCCCCAATCTACGAGATAACATACACGTTATATATTTCCGTACTCTTCGAGTGCGTAACAATACCTTGTTGTGGTTAGATCCTTCAAGGCTACAAAGGGGAGAAGATCAAGCGTAACCACTTGAATCGTCAAATAAGAACTGCTTTATTAACTGTGCCTGGCATGGTTTATATCATAACCTCTTGTACCTTGTTCTGGGCACTCTGTCCTACATTCCGTGCGATAGTTAATTTTATAGAGACTCGATTCCTGGTAGACCAACTTTTGTGCTGTACCAACTATTATTGCATGCCATTGTTGTGGTACTAGGGCTTTTCAGCTGTTCAAGCTTCCTGCCATAACAACCAAACCTTCTTTTGGAATCTTCTTGTATCAATCCCATTGAAATTTATTATACCTTTCATGTCTATTCCCAGCTAGCACTGCCGGGATACTTGCCTTTCGACTACTGCCTTCAGTTTAGGTCTGCTTTCAATTTATGCTTAAAGTATATTTCAGCATTTCTTGTTTTGCCATTTGTATTTGTGCCTTGTTCCGTAAGCGTTTTGCCGATTCGCATCAGGTTTGACGTTTTTCGGGGATGTTGAGCCCTTGGCGCAATACAATTCCGTGCATTAGGTCATGCTTATGACCTAATACTAGGAGTTCACCGATCTTCCATACTATTTTATCTTTGTCATCATCTCGAGCACAAAATATCACCTAATATTCCCGACTCCTTCGGCGACCCAGCACGCCTGACTAAATGCTTGTTCTCGAGGTGATGGTCGTATTGACATAGCATTCGATTAGTGTCTAATAAAGGAGTCGCCGATTGAGTTGTGCAGCTACTGCTCGCCTTGTATTTCAGATGGCAGAAATCGAACAAGCAATTCGCGAGGTAGTGGTACAGTGTAAAGATGAAGATTTATTAGGATGGATATCAGGCATTGACAGGCTACGTCGTGAGTATATATATAATATGAATGTTCGTCTGCAAGTATACAAGTGATGTATACCCAGGTTGATTGGTTGAGATGCTACAAGAATTACATACTCAGTGGTGAGAGGAATCAGTCGGATCCAAGGTTACTAGCACCCAAAGTGGTGATCACCTTGATGATATCTTCGGGTGAATCCACATGCCACAAAGCCTGTGTCTTCTTGTTAGCACTACCAATGGTGACTGGGAAGCTTGCCGACTCGGGTAGCTCAGCTTTCCTCAATGCACGGAACATATCCTCGTCTGTTTTGTCGTCACCCGCACAGAAAACGAAGTCGCAATCGGTGGTCGCTTTGACAAGCCGCTTAACAATCTCCCCTTTGTTGATGGATACAGGTCGGACCTCCAGGTTCTTCTTCCCCACCAGGATCTCTACTGGCAATTTCGATACGACCGCGTTTTCAAGGTGGTTTTGGCATTCTTTAGCTTGGAAGGAGCCATACTCCGGGTCGGCCATTCTATAATGCCATGTCAGAGAGCACAGCTTATGCTCAATGAATGAGCCTTGCGTACGCTCAGTGTAATACGTGAAGATCGCCAGCACATCGTTTTTCCAAGAAAGGTCCAAGTCTTCGGTCAGGTTAATCCATTTACTCTTGTTTTCCGGGTCCGGATACTTAATGAAGCAACCGTGTTCCGCACTCAATCCAAGGTTGGGGACGCCACCTAGCCATTCATCCAATGCCGCCTGATCACGTCCAGAGATGACCCAGACGATATTGTGAGGGTCGCTTGTCAGCTTCCGCAGTCCGTCAAGCATCTCTGGGGACGGGAGAGCAGCGCCAGGCGTCTTACGAATAGCAGTCAAAGTACCATCGTAATCGAAGAGAAGGAGTCTCTTCTTGGAGGACTGGTATTGCTTCACCACAAGGTCTACGTTTAGGAATGGTGTAGGTGCGGAATGGTCTCCAGAGGCGGAGAGAATCCGGAGTTCCTTGATGAAGTTATTGGCCCAGAACTTGGCAGTGTGTGAAGAGACGTGATTATAGAGGAGCAAGTGTTTGATTTGCTTGTCCTCTGAGGACATTGTGAGTGCCTCGTTGATCGAGTCGGCGACTCCCGCGTAGTCCCATGGATTAACCAAGATCGCGCCGCTGAGAGACCCGGCGGTACCGGTGAATTCACTTAGAATAAGAGGGCCATGGTTCTCTTTTTGGCAGATAACATATTCTTGCGAGGTGGTATTCATGCCATCTCTGACCGAGGTGATCAGGCCAATGTCCGACAGTCTCAGCAGAGCATAGAACTCCTCTCGATCGATATGAGAGTTGAAGTGATGGACAGGCGTGAACTCCAGAGAGCCGTAGGTGCCGTTGATCCGCGAGATCACCTCGGAGACCTTGGACTCCAGCTTAGGAGATTCCCGTTGAGGTGGTGTGGTGATTTGGATTAGGACCACCTCGTTTCTCCACTGGGGATATCTTTCCAGGAACTTCTCGAACGCATAAAGCTTCTGTAATACCCCGGTAACCCTGTCCATCTTGTCTCTGCCAATAATAATCTTCTTGTTCTCGTACATCTCCCGAATGGCCTTCATCTTTTCAATCACCCCGGGAGAGTTTCGGTTGGCCTCTACACTCTTGACGTCTATACCAATAGGGTAGGTTCCCACAGTAACATAGCCGCCATGATAGTCGACCCCAGTGGGAGTGGACTCCAGGCCTAGCACTCTTGTACAGCTACTGATGAAATGTCTGGCATAGGAATACGTCTGGAAACCAATTTGGTTGGCCCCAAGCATGCCCTCCAGAATTTCTTGGCGCTTGGGAGAGCTACGGAAGATCTCCGAACTAGGGAATGGTGAGTGAAGGAAGAAACCAATGATTGCATCTGGAATTGCTTGGCGGATCATCCTGGGCACAAGGATTAGATGGTAATCATGAATCCAAATAATGTCGCCTGGCTTGTAGATCTCCTTGACAGTATCGGCGAACTTTTGGTTGACTTTGACATAATTCGCCCAGTCCTGTGCTTCGCGCGTACCGTGGCCTACGGAGTCCCATAAGATATAGTGAAGTAAGGGCCATAAATCTAGGAAAATCAGTTAGAAATCGGTTCGCTTGCCAGAGACGCTCAACTGCACGTACCGGTTTTGCAGTACCCCTCATAATGGCCTGCCGCTTCCTTTTCATCCAGGAATACGGGGAGTAGTTTCTCACTCTCCCACAAGAATTTCTTGAGGGTCTGTTGGTGGTTAGGAGACAAGAAATTCGAGTCCAGTATATCTCCGTTGACGTCCTTTATATCGCCAACACAGCCTACGTGGATGCATTCTTCGGTCTCCTCAAGTGACCGTAAACCAGCATACATGGCGCTGTGGCCTCTTCTGGGAGCAATTTTCCACTTTGTCTCAGGTGGAGAGGTGGAGAGGACCTTCTCATCCCCGTGTTTGCTCTCCTTCTGGACCTGCCCCTCGAAACAGCATGCGTGAGGTAGGAAGTGTGTTAGGGTGATAATGCGGCCCTTGGGTTGGTCAGGGAGGGTTTTTTTGGCTGTCATTTGGTAAAGTGTAAGGAGATTAGGGAGGAATAATTAGAGCAGAGACAAGAATAGTAACCAACGTCAGCAGCAGCAATGGTATATATATCGGTAGAGGCAGATGCCCTCGACTTGCCCAAACTGGATCATTTATCAAGTTAAATTTCTCGGTTTGTTGGAATCCTTTCTAGATTTGGACTAATAATTGTGGCATTTGGATGGGATTCCATTAGCGCTCATCGAGATTTTGCTCGCGACGTCTTTGAAAGCACGCTCACGTCATTTATCTAAAAGCGCATCAACGCCAACGTCACTTTGAAAAGCCACCCCGGACTATCATGCTAATCAGAGCTTATCCAGCATCGATACTGGCATCGAAATGGGCACAAACAAATCCATCTCTTTCCTCAATCGTATCACTTGCAGTTGTACTCCACTGCTCTCTGCTACTACACTACCTTGCTAAATAAGTCACACCAATGACATCAGGGAGGTTCGGAGTTTGGGTGTTGATTTTTCATTCTAGCAAGATCTGGAAGTGATTCCTGACTTACCCAAATTGGCCAGAACTAGCTTATGTCATAGTAATTTATTATCATCATCTTGGAATGATGTAAAGACAACCTTAAAATGTAGGCTGCTGGGATAAGTGCCATCCTTACATAACCCAACATCATAATTGATCCCCAGAACATTAACCTTGGTTGGGATTTCGCTAGTCTTTGGCGCTGGTGACTTTTTGTACGGCCTCCTTGATCTCCTGCTTGAAGTCTGAGGCGGTGTTTGAAATGGCGCTCTTGGCCTCGGCAGATCCTTCTTTCAAGTTGTTTCGAACCTTCTCGAAAGTCTCGCCTTGTTCTTTTAATGCTTTGTCGTGGGCCTCCTGTGCCTCTCTGGAGTAGGTGGTTAGGGTTTTAGCGCGCCAGGTGGACAAGGGCTAGTTTAGGAATGGACTGACCTGGCCATGTGTTCCAAGGGGGGTCCGAATATGTAAAGGCCTGAAAGAACACCAACACCGCCCGCCATCAATACTGCACCATACCTCCTAAGGAATTCCATTTCTTGTCGTTAAGGGAGAGGATACGTGGATTTAGTGTTCGCGAGAATGTGTCTCTTGGAAATGATGTTTTTGGGGGAGGGGAGCCTCATAATCCTTAAAAAGATTTCCACCTACTTTGCTCCGCCAGTTGACGTCACATCGCGTGGCCACCTTGGATCACCTAAACCATGCTAACATGGACTCTGGATAATCCGCGCTAAATTGGGTTATGCTGGCTAACAGATTGATTTCAATGACTTTTACTATGGGAAAAACTCCTGTGATCCAATAGGAATCCATGAAAATACTGGATTTGATAGTGGGATTAGTCTTATTACTATGAGTACGAAAGGGCACGGGATACATGAGGGAAGCAAGTTCACGGTTTACAGCTATTTTCAGGGTTTTTACAATTGGATCAATGTGATTCATGATTGGTTCACTCGACTTGATCGACGGGCTCGGTAGTAGTAGCATTGGGCTCTGCCTCGACCGGTGCTGGTGCCTGTGCCTGTGCCGGTGGTGGACTTGGCTGCGAGGAAGAGGCGGATAGTTTTTGCTG
Organism: Basidiobolus meristosporus CBS 931.73; assembly: GCA_002104905.1. Classification (NCBI taxonomy): domain Eukaryota; kingdom Fungi; phylum Basidiobolomycota; class Basidiobolomycetes; order Basidiobolales; family Basidiobolaceae; genus Basidiobolus; species Basidiobolus meristosporus. The sequence goes on from MCFE01000759.1 coordinate 35,498, forward strand.
CTGTTGCTGACGTAGCATGGCGGTCAAAGTTTCCCGGTTTCTCTTTTCCCTCATACGCTCCAGCTCTTCAGTGCCACCGGTCTTTCGAAGTTTCTTGGAGCCTACGAAATCATTCAGTTCGGCCTCGAACTCGTCCACTTTGTTTTCCAGCTCCCAGCGACGCAGTTTTTCCGACTGGGCCATCGCCCGCATACGCCGATCGGAGTTGGGATCGACGCAGGCAATCTCTTGGAACACGTTCCCCAGGACATCATGCTTCTCTTCGATCGACGCCACATCGATGATGATCGGCTTCACGGCGGTTTTGGCCTTCAGCTCCAATATCTTACCCAGCTGCTCCAACAAAGTCTGGGACTCCTTGTGTTCATCCTCGAGGTCGTTCAGTAGAGCCTGATGCTTCTTCAGGAACTCTTGACAGCTGATGATATGCTTGAGCTCCTCCTCGAAATTCTTCTTCCATCCAGGAGTCACCTCGTCCACGTAATTCCTTTGTCCAACCAATTCCTCCGCAATGGCTCTGGATTCCTTAAACGCGAAATCCACCTGGAACTTGCTAGGCTTACCATTCTTGATCACAAGGGCTTTCATGTCGTCGATGATGTCCTGAAGATCGTGCATCCTGTCGTACACTGAGATGGCCTTTTGCTCGAGCTTATTGATCCCGGCGTCGATGACTGTGCGGGAGCTCTGTGGGGTTTTCTCCAACTTCTCTTTGAATATCTTGGTGCTGGTGGCCAGGTTGGTCAGCATGCTGTTGGCCTCCGTTTGGTATTCGCTGTAGAGTTGCTTGACCACGCTGAGTTCGGTTCGCAGGGAACGGATCTCATTCTGAAATTGACGCACCTTCTCTTGCGGCAGGGTGGAGCTGTTGGAGACAATGCCGCGGCCATTTCCATTACCTACTACCAAGCGGCTATCGACTGACCCTATGGCAGCGATCGTGTTGCTTCGATGGAGGCCTCCTTCGGGAATTACCGCGGCAAGGTTTCCCGGTTTACACAGGGACTTCAGTTCCTTCAACTCGTTGGCAACCATGGCAAATCCGTCATCCACCTGTTTCTGAAGTGAGTCGACTTTCGATTCGGAAGGGGCTGTTCAAGATAGAGTGAAGACAAGACGTTTAGCGAAGGTTGAAGAATCCCGACGGCTCCTACGGTTTACCTGGTAGGTGGAATCTCAAGTGGGACTTGTCCATCAGATCCTGCACATCCTCAAGTTCGTACCACACACGAGCGTCCTTGTCCTCGACGTAGATGGGTGGGAGCTTGTCCTGTTCAAATGAGCACCCGAATTTCTCCACAAACAGTTGGCCCAGCTGAGAGAGGGTGGGGCTTTCTGGAAGGGTGGCCTTCTTTACCTGTTGCTCGAATTCAAGGAAGATCGTTTTCTCCTCTGCGAAGGAAATAATCGGGGTCAAGCAGGGTTAGTACTGGTTCTAAAAGCGTCGGGATGGTGGACGTCTTGGTACCTTTTTTCTGCTCGGTCTGGGGTAGAGGGGCCGAGTTGGTTTCGATAGGGGCCACTTGCTCCGGGTTGGTTTCAGGTTGGCCGGGAGCTGGGTAAGTCGGTTGCAGGCTGGGTTCAGTCTGAGGGGTTTCCATAGGAATTGGGGTGTGTGGAGGAATTAAAGATTCTGGCCGGGCTTCTCTTAGGGTGCTGACCCGTTCTGGTGGTGAGGAGCTACGGCCATAGGTATGCGAGCGATGGATGGCTGTGTATCGGTTATTGTTATGGCTTGGTAAACCAGCATCTGCGGTATCGAGGGTGGGAGGTGCCGGTGGATTCACTACAGGATAAGGTGAAGGTTCATATCCAGTAGGATAATCCGGCGTCCGAGGCATGTAATTCTGGTAAGTTTGGTTAGGGTATGGAGGCAGATGTCCTGAAGGAGGGTAATTTGGCTGAGGATAGCCTTGTTGATTCCAGGTTCCAGCATTTTCAGCAGTGTTCGGGTGCGGATACTCCCATGTTTGAGGATGGGTAGCTGCGCGAGGAGGCGAAGTGTGCTGGGAATAATACCGTTGGTAATCGTCAGCCATGTGAAGGTATGTAGACTAAAGGTGGTGCGAGAATACTTGAGTCGGATAAGAAAAGGTGATTGGGGCTTGGTCCAGATGTTCCAAGTCGGTGGACTTGTCCTTGTTGAAGTGAACTCAGTTGATTGGGGGTAAATTATCTGATAGTAAAAAGGATACTTTTGAGCCAATCATAGCTGGCTGACTCCTTTACGTTATGGATTTTTAGGGAGCTCTGATTTTCAAAATCTAACCTGTTTACAACGGAAACCTTCAAGCTAGCCATCTGCAAACTCCACCATAGCACCACAACAGTTATTTTGAATGGTGAGTGCATACCAGATTCACTGTATTGGAGTGGCCATATCTGTGCTTATGCATGTACCCTCGAAGCAAGCCTTATTATAAAGATGGGTTAACGATCTCACCGAAGTGAATTGTCAGCAGATGAATTGTTGCAAAACAATGTTCAGAAATTATTACATAGAGTATAGATCTGAAGCCATCACAAGGTTTTCTAGTTGAAAACTACCAAAAACTTCGAAGCGCAGTTCAATAATTTAATTACACTAGCCTAAGGCACATCAAGGTTGCAGGATGGAAGGTTAGGGATAGGAGTAGGAAAGGAGTAAAGGAAACATGGAGGGATAAATACAGGAGAGAACTCATTAGCGACTAAAAACTATATGTACATTAACGACAATCAGTGAGATATGCTGATCTCTTTAAGGTGTGATTGCTTATCTTCGTATCCCGCCTCTAATTCTTCGCCCATAGTTATACGATCTTCCTCCGTTTCTCTGCCGAAATCGTTCTCCCACTTGGCCAGTATCACTGTGGCGAGGCAGTTTCCCACGATGTTGATAGCGGTTCGTCCCATATCCATCAAAGCATCAATCCCCATGATCACTGCTACTGCTTCAAGAGGCAGATTATAGTTCTTGAGAGTGGCGGCTAGAATGACCAGAGACGCACGTGGTACGGCAGCCACTCCCTTGGAGGTTAACATCAACGTAAACATCATGGCCATTTGTTGACTCAGTGGCATGTCGATTCCGTCTGCCTGTACGGCAAAGATAGATGCTAGTGCAAGATAGAGTGTAGTGCCCGCCAAGTTGAATGAGTAGCCAACTGGCATCACGAAAGCGGCAATACTCTTGGGAACCCCAAAGGCTTGAAGATTTTCCATGGCCATAGGGAGCACTGCCTCAGACGATGCAGTGGAAAATCCTATGAGGGTGGGGCGCCAGGTGCATCTTACAAAGCCTTTGAATGGAATACGGGTCAAGATAATGCTGGGGACCAGAACCACTAGGATGAATAGAATGAGTGAAAGGTAAAAGCATCCCAGAAGTTTCCCTAAGGTTGCTAAAATTCCAATCCCGTTCTTCCCA